>JASANA010004798.1:0-95673 GCA_030248095.1 Ptycholaimellus sp. GST1_10
CCAAGGTTTGGGTAGGCGACTTGTGGCTGGTGTTGCAGAAGTTGTCCTGGTCGTCCAAGCTGCAGTAGTCGCACATCCAGGCCATCATCTTCTCATCCACCAATCGCTCCAGACCACAGCTCTCCAATCTGTAATTTTGTACCAATTACAATGGGCAAAAAGAGCGGGGCCAGCAATGCTGGATGGGGGGGTTTGGCATGGACATGATCTTGCAAGCAAGATCAACAAGCCAGGGTCCTCTTAATTGGGACGCGCAGTCCGTCTTGCCAGGCCTGACCTGTGGCTAGCCAGATTGGCGGAGCATGCTCCATCAACTGCCCGTTGCCAACAAAAAGAAAAGGGTACCAACCAAGGTTTGGGTAGGCAACTTGTGGCTGGTGTTGCAGAAGTTGTCCTGGTCGTCCAAGCTGCAGTAGTCGCACATCCAGGCCATCATCTTCTCATCCACCAATCGCTCCAGACCACAGCTCTCCAATCTGTAATTTTGTACCAATTAAAATGGGCAAAAAGAGCGGGGCCAGCAATGCTGGATGGGGGGGTTTGGCATGGACATGATCTTGCAAGCAGGATCAACAAGCGAGGGTCCTCTTAATCGGGACGCGCAGTCCGTCTTGCCAGGCCTGACCTGTGGCTAGCCAGATTGGCGGAGCATGCTCCATCAACTGCCCGTTGCCAACAAAAAGAAAAGGGTACCAACCAAGGTTTGGGTAGGCGACTTGTGGCTGGTGTTGCAGAAGTTGTCCTGGTCGTCCAAGCTGCAGTAGTCGCACATCCAGGCCATCATCTTCTCATCCACCAATCGCTCCAGACCACAGCTCTCCTATCTGTAATTTTGTACCAATTAAAATGGGCAAAAAGAGCGGGGCCAGCAATGCTGGATGGGGGGGTTTGGCATGGACATGATCTTGCAAGCAAGATCAACAAGCCAGGGTCCTCTTAATCGGGACGCGCAGTCCGTCTTGCCAGGCCTGACCTGTGGCTAGCCAGATTGGCGGAGCATGCTCCATCAACTGCCCGTTGCCAACAAAAAGAAAAGGGTACCAACCAAGGTTTGGGTAGGCGACTTGTGGCTGGTGTTGCAGAAGTTGTCCTGGTCGTCCAAGCTGCAGTAGTCGCACATCCAGGCCATCATCTTCTCATCCACCAATCGCTCCAGACCACAGCTCTCCAATCTGTAATTTTGTACCAATTAAAATGGGCAAAAAGAGCGGGGCCAGCAATGCTGGATGGGGGGGTTTGGCATGGACATGATCTTGCAAGCAAGATCAACAAGCCAGGGTCCTCTTAATCGGGACGCGCAGTCCGTCTTGCCAGGCCTGACCTGTGGCTAGCCAGATTGGCGGAGCATGCTCCATCAACTGCCCGTTGCCAACAAAAAGAAAAGGGTACCAACCAAGGTTTGGGTAGGCGACTTGTGGCTGGTGTTGCAGAAGTTGTCCTGGTCGTCCAAGCTGCAGTAGTCGCACATCCAGGCCATCACCTTCTCATCCACCAATCGCTCCAGACCACAGCTCTCCTATCTGTAATTTTGTACCAATAAAAATGGGCAAAAGGGGGGGGGGAAGGGGGGCAGGGGGGGCGGCCTTTGGCATGGACATGATCTTGCAAGCAAGATCAACAAGCCAGGGTCCTCTTAATCGGGACGCGCAGTCCGTCTTGCCAGGCCTGACCTGTGGCTAGCCAGATTGGCGGAGCATGCTCCATCAACTGCCCGTTGCCAACAAAAAGAAAAGGGTACCAACCAAGGTTTGGGTAGGCGACTTGTGGCTGGTGTTGCAGAAGTTGTCCTGGTCGTCCAAGCTGCAGTAGTCGCACATCCAGGCCATCATCTTCTCATCCACCAATCGCTCCAGACCACAGCTCTCCAATCTGTAATTTTGTACCAATTAAAATGGGCAAAAAGAGCGGGGCCAGCAATGCTGGATGGGGGGGTTTGGCATGGACATGATCTTGCAAGCAAGATCAACAAGCCAGGGTCCTCTTAATCGGGACGCGCAGTCCGTCTTGCCAGGCCTGACCTGTGGCTAGCCAGATTGGCGGAGCATGCTCCATCAACTGCCCGTTGCCAACAAAAAGAAAAGGGTACCAACCAAGGTTTGGGTAGGCGACTTGTGGCTGGTGTTGCAGAAGTTGTCCTGGTCGTCCAAGCTGCAGTAGTCGCACATCCAGGCCATCATCTTCTCATCCACCAATCGCTCCAGACCACAGCTCTCCAATCTGTAATTTTGTACCAATTAAAATGGGCAAAAAGAGCGGGGCCAGCAATGCTGGATGGGGGGGGGGGGTTTGGCATGGACATGATCTTGCAAGCAAGATCAACAAGCCAGGGTCCTCTTAATCGGGACGCGCAGTCCGTCTTGCCAGGCCTGACCTGTGGCTAGCCAGATTGGCGGAGCATGCTCCATCAACTGCCCGTTGCCAACAAAAAGAAAAGGGTACCAACCAAGGTTTGGGTAGGCGACTTATGGCTGGTGTTGCAGAAGTTGTCCTGGTCGTCCAAGCTGCAGTAGTCGCACATCCAGGCCATCATCTTCTCATCCACCAATCGCTCCAGACCACAGCTCTCCAATCTGTAATTTTGTACCAATTAAAATGGGCAAAAAGAGCGGGGCCAGCAATGCTGGATGGGGGGGTTTGGCATGGACATGATCTTGCAAGCAAGATCAACAAGCCAGGGTCCTCTTAATCGGGACGCGCAGTCCGTCTTGCCAGGCCTGACCTGTGGCTAGCCAGATTGGCGGAGCATGCTCCATCAACTGCCCGTTGCCAACAAAAAGAAAAGGGTACCAACCAAGGTTTGGGTAGGCGACTTGTGGCTGGTGTTGCAGAAGTTGTCCTGGTCGTCCAAGCTGCAGTAGTCGCACATCCAGGCCATCATCTTCTCATCCACCAATCGCTCCAGACCACAGCTCTCCAATCTGTAATTTTGTACCAATTAAAATGGGCAAAAAGAGCGGGGCCAGCAATGCTGGATGGGGGGGTTTGGCATGGACATGATCTTGCAAGCAAGATCAACAAGCGAGGGTCCTCTTAATCGGGAGGCGCAGTCCGTCTTGCCAGGCCTGACCTGTGGCTAGCCAGATTGGCGGAGCATGCTCCATCAACTGCCCGTTGCCAACAAAAAGAAAAGGGTACCAACCAAGGTTTGGGTAGGCGACTTGTGGCTGGTGTTGCAGAAGTTGTCCTGGTCGTCCAAGCTGCAGTAGTCGCACATCCAGGCCATCATCTTCTCATCCACCAATCGCTCCAGACCACAGCTCTCCAATCTGTAATTTTGTACCAATTAAAATGGGCAAAAAGAGCGGGGCCAGCAATGCTGGATGGGGGGGTTTGGCATGGACATGATCTTGCAAGCAAGATCAACAAGCCAGGGTCCTCTTAATTGGGACGCGCAGTCCGTCTTGCCAGGCCTGACCTGTGGCTAGCCAGATTGGCGGAGCATGCTCCATCAACTGCCCGTTGCCAACAAAAAGAAAAGGGTACCAACCAAGGTTTGGGTAGGCGACTTGTGGCTGGTGTTGCAGAAGTTGTCCTGGTCGTCCAAGCTGCAGTAGTCGCACATCCAGGCCATCATCTTCTCATCCACCAATCGCTCCAGACCACAGCTCTCCAATCTGTAATTTTGTACCAATTAAAATGGGCAAAAAGAGCGGGGCCAGCAATGCTGGATGGGGGGGATTAGGCATGGACATGATCTTGCAAGCAAGATCAACAAGCAAGGGTCCTCTTAATCGGGACGCGCAGTCCGTCTTGCCAGGCCTGACCTGTGGCTAGCCAGATTGGCGGAGCATGCTCCATCAACTGCCCGTTGCCAACAAAAAGAAAAGGGTACCAACCAAGGTTTGGGTAGGCGACTTGTGGCTGGTGTTGCAGAAGTTGTCCTGGTCGTCCAAGCTGCAGTAGTCGCACATCCAGGCCATCATCTTCTCATCCACCAATCGCTCCAGACCACAGCTCTCCAATCTGTAATTTTGTACCAATTAAAATGGGCAAAAAGAGCGGGGCCAGCAATGCTGGATGGGGGGGTTTGGCATGGACATGATCTTGCAAGCAAGATCAACAAGCCAGGGTCCTCTTAATCGGGACGCGCAGTCCGTCTTGCCAGGCCTGACCTGTGGCTAGCCAGATTGGCGGAGCATGCTCCATCAACTGCCCGTTGCCAACAAAAAGAAAAGGGTACCAACCAAGGTTTGGGTAGGCGACTTGTGGCTGGTGTTGCAGAAGTTGTCCTGGTCGTCCAAGCTGCAGTAGTCGCACATCCAGGCCATCATCTTCTCATCCACCAATCGCTCCAGACCACAGCTCTCCAATCTGTAATTTTGTACCAATTAAAATGGGCAAAAAGAGCGGGGCCAGCAATGCTGGATGGGGGGGATTAGGCATGGACATGATCTTGCAAGCAAGATCAACAAGCCAGGGTCCTCTTAATTGGGACGCGCAGTCCGTCTTGCCAGGCCTGACCTGTGGCTAGCCAGATTGGCGGAGCATGCTCCATCAACTGCCCGTTGCCAACAAAAAGAAAAGGGTACCAACCAAGGTTTGGGTAGGCGACTTGTGGCTGGTGTTGCAGAAGTTGTCCTGGTCGTCCAAGCTGCAGTAGTCGCACATCCAGGCCATCATCTTCTCATCCACCAATCGCTCCAGACCACAGCTCTCCAATCTGTAATTTTGTACCAATTAAAATGGGCAAAAAGAGCGGGGCCAGCAATGCTGGATGGGGGGGATTAGGCATGGACATGATCTTGCAAGCAAGATCAACAAGCAAGGGTCCTCTTAATCGGGACGCGCAGTCCGTCTTGCCAGGCCTGACCTGTGGCTAGCCAGATAGGCGGAGCATGCTCCATCAACTGCCCGTTGCCAACAAAAAGAAAAGGGTACCAACCAAGGTTTGGGTAGGCGACTTGTGGCTGGTGTTGCAGAAGTTGTCCTGGTCGTCCAAGCTGCAGTAGTCGCACATCCAGGCCATCATCTTCTCATCCACCAATCGCTCCAGACCACAGCTCTCCAATCTGTAATTTTGTACCAATTAAAATGGGCAAAAAGAGCGGGGCCAGCAATGCTGGATGGGGGGGTTTGGCATGGACATGATCTTGCAAGCAAGATCAACAAGCGAGGGTCCTCTTAATCGGGACGCGCAGTCCGTCTTGCCAGGCCTGACCTGTGGCTAGCCAGATTGGCGGAGCATGCTCCATCAACTGCCCGTTGCCAACAAAAAGAAAAGGGTACCAACCAAGGTTTGGGTAGGCGACTTGTGGCTGGTGTTGCAGAAGTTGTCCTGGTCGTCCAAGCTGCAGTAGTCGCACATCCAGGCCATCATCTTCTCATCCACCAATCGCTCCAGACCACAGCTCTCCAATCTGTAATTTTGTACCAATTAAAATGGGCAAAAAGAGCGGGGCCAGCAATGCTGGATGGGGGGGATTAGGCATGGACATGATCTTGCAAGCAAGATCAACAAGCGAGGGTCCTCTTAATCGGGACGCGCAGTCCGTCTTGCCAGGCCTGACCTGTGGCTAGCCAGATTGGCGGAGCATGCTCCATCAACTGCCCGTTGCCAACAAAAAGAAAAGGGTACCAACCAAGGTTTGGGTAGGCGACTTGTGGCTGGTGTTGCAGAAGTTGTCCTGGTCGTCCAAGCTGCAGTAGTCGCACATCCAGGCCATCATCTTCTCATCCACCAATCGCTCCAGACCACAGCTCTCCAATCTGTAATTTTGTACCAATTAAAATGGGCAAAAAGAGCGGGGCCAGCAATGCTGGATGGGGGGGTTTGGCATGGACATGATCTTGCAAGCAAGATCAACAAGCCAGGGTCCTCTTAATCGGGACGCGCAGTCCGTCTTGCCAGGCCTGACCTGTGGCTAGCCAGATTGGCGGAGCATGCTCCATCAACTGCCCGTTGCCAACAAAAAG
The DNA here is from genome assembly GCA_030248095.1 of Ptycholaimellus sp. GST1_10. Lineage (NCBI taxonomy): Eukaryota > Metazoa > Nematoda > Chromadorea > Chromadorida > Chromadoridae > Ptycholaimellus > Ptycholaimellus sp. GST1_10. The sequence goes on from JASANA010004798.1 coordinate 5,914, forward strand.
AAAAGGGTACCAACCAAGGTTTGGGTAGGCGACTTGTGGCTGGTGTTGCAGAAGTTGTCCTGGTCGTCCAAGCTGCAGTAGTCGCACATCCAGGCCATCATCTTCTCATCCACCAATCGCTCCAGACCACAGCTCTCCAATCTGTAATTTTGTACCAATTAAAATGGGCAAAAAGAGCGGGGCCAGCAATGCTGGATGGGGGGGATTAGGCATGGACATGATCTTGCAAGCAAGATCAACAAGCCAGGGTCCTCTTAATTGGGACGCGCAGTCCGTCTTGCCAGGCCTGACCTGTGGCTAGCCAGATTGGCGGAGCATGCTCCATCAACTGCCCGTTGCCAACAAAAAGAAAAGGGTACCAACCAAGGTTTGGGTAGGCGACTTGTGGCTGGTGTTGCAGAAGTTGTCCTGGTCGTCCAAGCTGCAGTAGTCGCACATCCAGGCCATCATCTTCTCATCCACCAATCGCTCCAGACCACAGCTCTCCAATCTGTAATTTTGTACCAATTAAAATGGGCAAAAAGAGCGGGGCCAGCAATGCTGGATGGGGGGGATTAGGCATGGACATGATCTTGCAAGCAAGATCAACAAGCAAGGGTCCTCTTAATCGGGACGCGCAGTCCGTCTTGCCAGGCCTGACCTGTGGCTAGCCAGATAGGCGGAGCATGCTCCATCAACTGCCCGTTGCCAACAAAAAGAAAAGGGTACCAACCAAGGTTTGGGTAGGCGACTTGTGGCTGGTGTTGCAGAAGTTGTCCTGGTCGCCCAAGCTGCAGTAGTCGCACATCCAGGCCATCATCTTCTCATCCACCAATCGCTCCAGACCACAGCTCTCCAATCTGTAATTTTGTACCAATTAAAATAGGCAAAAAGAGCGGGGCCAGCAATGCTGGATGGGGGGGTTTGGCATGGACATGATCTTGCAAGCAAGATCAACAAGCCAGGGTCCTCTTAATCGGGATGCGCAGTCCGTCTTGCCAGGCCTGACCTGTGGCTAGCCAGATTGGCGGAGCATGCTCCATCAACTGCCCGTTGCCAACAAAAAGAAAAGGGTACCAACCAAGGTTTGGGTAGGCGACTTGTGGCTGGTGTTGCAGAAGTTGTCCTGGTCGTCCAAGCTGCAGTAGTCGCACATCCAGGCCATCATCTTCTCATCCACCAATCGCTCCAGACCACAGCTCTCCAATCTGTAATTTTGTACCAATTAAAATGGGCAAAAAGAGCGGGGCCAGCAATGCTGGATGGGGGGGATTAGGCATGGACATGATCTTGCAAGCAAGATCAACAAGCGAGGGTCCTCTTAATCGGGACGCGCAGTCCGTCTTGCCAGGCCTGACCTGTGGCTAGCCAGATTGGCGGAGCATGCTCCATCAACTGCCCGTTGCCAACAAAAAGAAAAGGGTACCAACCAAGGTTTGGGTAGGCGACTTGTGGCTGGTGTTGCAGAAGTTGTCCTGGTCGTCCAAGCTGCAGTAGTCACACATCCAGGCCATCATCTTCTCATCCACCAATCGCTCCAGACCACAGCTCTCCAATCTGTAATTTTTTACCAATTAAAATGGGCAAAAAGAGCGGGGCCAGCAATGCTGGATGGGGGGGATTAGGCATGGACATGATCTTGCAAGCAAGATCAACAAGCGAGGGTCCTCTTAATCGGGACGCGCAGTCCGTCTTGCCAGGCCTGACCTGTGGCTAGCCAGATTGGCGGAGCATGCTCCATCAACTGCCCGTTGCCAACAAAAAGAAAAGGGTACCAACCAAGGTTTGGGTAGGCGACTTGTGGCTGGTGTTGCAGAAGTTGTCCTGGTCGTCCAAGCTGCAGTAGTCGCACATCCAGGCCATCATCTTCTCATCCACCAATCGCTCCAGACCACAGCTCTCCAATCTGTAATTTTGTACCAATTAAAATGGGCAAAAAGAGCGGGGCCAGCAATGCTGGATGGGGGGGGTTTGGCATGGACATGATCTTGCAAGCAAGATCAACAAGCCAGGGTCCTCTTAATCGGGACGCGCAGTCCGTCTTGCCAGGCCTGACCTGTGGCTAGCCAGATTGGCGGAGCATGCTCCATCAACTGCTCGTTTCCAACAAAAAGAAAAGGGTACCAACCAAGGTTTGGGTAGGCGACTTGTGGCTGGTGTTGCAGAAGTTGTCCTGGTCGTCCAAGCTGCAGTAGTCGCACATCCAGGCCATCATCTTCTCATCCACCAATCGCTCCAGACCACAGCTCTCCAATCTGTAATTTTGTACCAATTAAAATGGGCAAAAAGAGCGGGGCCAGCAATGCTGGATGGGGGGATTAGGCATGGACATGATCTTGCAAGCAAGATCAACAAGCGAGGGTCCTCTTAATCGGGACGCGCAGTCCGTCTTGCCAGGCCTGACCTGTGGCTAGCCAGATTGGCGGAGCATGCTCCATCAACTGCCCGTTGCCAACAAAAAGAAAAGGGTACCAACCAAGGTTTGGGTAGGCGACTTGTGGCTGGTGTTGCAGAAGTTGTCCTGGTCGTCCAAGCTGCAGTAGTCGCACATCCAGGCCATCATCTTCTCATCCACCAATCGCTCCAGACCACAGCTCTCCAATCTGTAATTTTTTACCAATTAAAATGGGCAAAAAGAGCGGGGCCAGCAATGCTGGATGGGGGGGATTAGGCATGGACATGATCTTGCAAGCAAGATCAACAAGCGAGGGTCCTCTTAATCGGGACGCGCAGTCCGTCTTGCCAGGCCTGACCTGTGGCTAGCCAGATTGGCGGAGCATGCTCCATCAACTGCCCATTGCCAACAAAAAGAAAAGGGTACCGACCAAGGTTTGGGTAGGCGACTTGTGGCTGGTGTTGCAGAAGTTGTCCTGGTCGTCCAAGCTGCAGTAGTCGCACATCCAGGCCATCATCTTCTCATCCACCAATCGCTCCAGACCACAGCTCTCCAATCTGTAATTTTGTACCAATTAAAATGGGCAAAAAGAGCGGGGCCAGCAATGCTGGATGGGGGGGTTTGGCATGGACATGATCTTGCAAGCAAGATCAACAAGCCAGGGTCCTCTTAATCGGGACGCGCAGTCCGTCTTGTCAGGCCTGACCTGTGGCTAGCCAGATTGGCGGAGCATGCTCCATCAACTGCCCGTTTCCAACAAAAAGAAAAGGGTACCAACCAAGGTTTGGGTAGGCGACTTGTGGCTGGTGTTGCAGAAGTTGTCCTGGTCGTCCAAGCTGCAGTAGTCGCACATCCAGGCCATCATCTTCTCATCCACCAATCGCTCCAGACCACAGCTCTCCAATCTGTAATTTTTTACCAATTAAAATGGGCAAAAAGAGCGGGGCCAGCAATGCTGGATGGGGGGGATTAGGCATGGACATGATCTTGCAAGCAAGATCAACAAGCGAGGGTCCTCTTAATCGGGACGCGCAGTCCGTCTTGCCAGGCCTGACCTGTGGCTAGCCAGATTGGCGGAGCATGCTCCATCAACTGCCCGTTGCCAACAAAAAGAAAAGGGTACCAACCAAGGTTTGGGTAGGCGACTTGTGGCTGGTGTTGCAGAAGTTGTCCTGGTCGTCCAAGCTGCAGTAGTCGCACATCCAGGCCATCATCTTCTCATCCACCAATCGCTCCAGACCACAGCTCTCCAATCTGTAATTTTGTACCAATTAAAATGGGCAAAAAGAGCGGGGCCAGCAATGCTGGATGGGGGGGTTTGGCATGGACATGATCTTGCAAGCAAGATCAACAAGCCAGGGTCCTCTTAATCGGGACGCGCAGTCCGTCTTGCCAGGCCTGACCTGTGGCTAGCCAGATTGGCGGAGCATGCTCCATCAACTGCCCGTTTCCAACAAAAAGAAAAGGGTACCAACCAAGGTTTGGGTAGGCGACTTGTGGCTGGTGTTGCAGAAGTTGTCCTGGTCGTCCAAGCTGCAGTAGTCGCACATCCAGGCCATCATCTTCTCATCCACCAATCGCTCCAGACCACAGCTCTCCAATCTGTAATTTTTTACCAATTAAAATGGGCAAAAAGAGCGGGGCCAGCAATGCTGGATGGGGGGGATTAGGCATGGACATGATCTTGCAAGCAAGATCAACAAGCGAGGGTCCTCTTAATCGGGACGCGCAGTCCGTCTTGCCAGGCCTGACCTGTGGCTAGCCAGATTGGCGGAGCATGCTCCATCAACTGCCCATTGCCAACAAAAAGAAAAGGGTACCGACCAAGGTTTGGGTAGGCGACTTGTGGCTGGTGTTGCAGAAGTTGTCCTGGTCGTCCAAGCTGCAGTAGTCGCACATCCAGGCCATCATCTTCTCATCCACCAATCGCTCCAGACCACAGCTCTCCAATCTGTAATTTTGTACCAATTAAAATGGGCAAAAAGAGCGGGGCCAGCAATGCTGGATGGGGGGGTTTGGCATGGACATGATCTTGCAAGCAAGATCAACAAGCCAGGGTCCTCTTAATCGGGACGCGCAGTCCGTCTTGCCAGGCCTGACCTGTGGCTAGCCAGATTGGCGGAGCATGCTCCATCAACTGCCCGTTTCCAACAAAAAGAAAAGGGTACCAACCAAGGTTTGGGTAGGCGACTTGTGGCTGGTGTTGCAGAAGTTGTCCTGGTCGTCCAAGCTGCAGTAGTCGCACATCCAGGCCATCATCTTCTCATCCACCAATCGCTCCAGACCACAGCTCTCCAATCTGTAATTTTGTACCAATTAAAATGGGCAAAAAGAGCGGGGCCAGCAATGCTGGATGGGGGGGATTAGGCATGGACATGATCTTGCAAGCAAGATCAACAAGCGAGGGTCCTCTTAATCGGGACGCGCAGTCCGTCTTGCCAGGCCTGACCTGTGGCTAGCCAGATTGGCGGAGCATGCTCCATCAACTGCCCGTTGCCAACAAAAAGAAAAGGGTACCAACCAAGGTTTGGGTAGGCGACTTGTGGCTGGTGTTGCAGAAGTTGTCCTGGTCGCCCAAGCTGCAGTAGTCGCACATCCAGGCCATCATCTTCTCATCCACCAATCGCTCCAGACCACAGCTCTCCAATCTGTAATTTTGTACCAATTAAAATGGGCAAAAAGAGCGGGGCCAGCAATGCTGGATGGGGGGGTTTGGCATGGACATGATCTTGCAAGCAAGATCAACAAGCCAGGGTCCTCTTAATCGGGACGCGCAGTCCGTCTTGCCAGGCCTGACCTGTGGCTAGCCAGATTGGCGGAGCATGCTCCATCAACTGCCCGTTGCCAACAAAAAGAAAAGGGTACCAACCAAGGTTTGGGCAGGCGACTTGTGGCTGGTGTTGCAGAAGTTGTCCTGGTCGTCCAAGCTGCAGTAGTCGCACATCCAGGCCATCATCTTCTCATCCACCAATCGCTCCAGACCACTGCTCTCCAATCTGTAATTTTTTACCAATTAAAATGGGCAAAAAGAGCGGGGCCAGCAATGCTGGATGGGGGGGATTAGGCATGGACATGATCTTGCAAGCAAGATCAACAAGCGAGGGTCCTCTTAATCGGGACGCGCAGTCCGTCTTGCCAGGCCTGACCTGTGGCTAGCCAGATTGGCGGAGCATGCTCCATCAACTGCCCATTGCCAACAAAAAGAAAAGGGTACCGACCAAGGTTTGGGTAGGCGACTTGTGGCTGGTGTTGCAGAAGTTGTCCTGGTCGTCCAAGCTGCAGTAGTCGCACATCCAGGCCATCATCTTCTCATCCACCAATCGCTCCAGACCACAGCTCTCCAATCTGTAATTTTGTACCAATTAAAATGGGCAAAAAGAGCGGGGCCAGCAATGCTGGATGGGGGGGTTTGGCATGGACATGATCTTGCAAGCAAGATCAACAAGCCAGGGTCCTCTTAATCGGGACGCGCAGTCCGTCTTGCCAGGCCTGACCTGTGGCTAGCCAGATTGGCGGAGCATGCTCCATCAACTGCCCGTTTCCAACAAAAAGAAAAGGGTACCAACCAAGGTTTGGGTAGGCGACTTGTGGCTGGTGTTGCAGAAGTTGTCCTGGTCGTCCAAGCTGCAGTAGTCGCACATCCAGGCCATCATCTTCTCATCCACCAATCGCTCCAGACCACAGCTCTCCAATCTGTAATTTTGTACCAATTAAAATGGGCAAAAAGAGCGGGGCCAGCAATGCTGGATGGGGGGGATTAGGCATGGACATGATCTTGCAAGCAAGATCAACAAGCGAGGGTCCTCTTAATCGGGACGCGCAGTCCGTCTTGCCAGGCCTGACCTGTGGCTAGCCAGATTGGCGGAGCATGCTCCATCAACTGCCCGTTGCCAACAAAAAGAAAAGGGTACCAACCAAGGTTTGGGTAGGCGACTTGTGGCTGGTGTTGCAGAAGTTGTCCTGGTCGCCCAAGCTGCAGTAGTCGCACATCCAGGCCATCATCTTCTCATCCACCAATCGCTCCAGACCACAGCTCTCCAATCTGTAATTTTGTACCAATTAAAATGGGCAAAAAGAGCGGGGCCAGCAATGCTGGATGGGGGGGTTTGGCATGGACATGATCTTGCAAGCAAGATCAACAAGCCAGGGTCCTCTTAATCGGGACGCGCAGTCCGTCTTGACAGGCCTGACCTGTGGCTAGCCAGATTGGCGGAGCATGCTCCATCAACTGCCCGTTGCCAACAAAAAGAAAAGGGTACCAACCAAGGTTTGGGCAGGCGACTTGTGGCTGGTGTTGCAGAAGTTGTCCTGGTCGTCCAAGCTGCAGTAGTCGCACATCCAGGCCATCAAAGCCGCGGGTGTTGTTCATTCATTCATTTATTTTTTCTTAGATGTTTCTGTTCACAATATTTTCTATTCTTGGCTTTGCTGTGATTGAAATGAAAATGATTCTCAATTTTACTGGTGTTTATTCAGGTTTATTTTGTGTAATGATTAAGATTCTGATTGATAAAGTCGATAAGAATTTTTAAGTATGGTAGCATCATTATTTGGATTTTAGCTTTTTTTTCGCGATCACATACAAGGCACTTTTCGTTTGCACTCAAACCAGAACAGGTAATAAACTACGATCCATGAGTAGTAGCGCAGAAAAGGCTAAAGTCGTCCACTTGTAAATGCTAAAGTCAGTCATCCACTTGTAAAGGCTAAAGTCGTCTACTTGTAAAAGCTTTCTTGCTTGTTCCTTGCTTATTTATCTTAGAAGCGTTATAGTAAAATGGGGGGATGGGGATGTGAAGGTTAAAGTCGTCCACTTGTAAAGGTTAAAATCGTCCACTTGTAAAGGCTAAGGTCGTCCATTTGTAAAGGCTAAGGTCGTCCACTTGTAAAGGCAAGTCAGTAACTTTATTTCAAACAGGTTTCGCACTTTGAAATTTGTCCCTCACTTTCCAGCATAACTCACTCGATTCTAAACCGTTTGAGCCTACTCCCTGCTGCCAATATCATTTGAACCGTCGTGACGAGTAGAATATTTTCTTATTTTAACCAAACCTCTGCGACCAAGTCCAGCGGAGCTATTTGTAAAAAACCGATTTTCCGTTCTTCAATATTAAAACTCAATTTTCCGACAACGGCACCCAAATTTTCTTACAATTCAAGCTTTTATACCCTTATTGACTAAATCACAACTTTGTAGACCCTGCACCACGAGAGATAGTTGACGTTGAAAATAAGAATTAAAACATTTTTCCCCATGAAATTTTGAGAAAAAATTTTTCGGCCAATTTTAGCCTATGTTACCTTATGCTATGCTAAAAGTTCAAAATTTTTACCAAATATCGAATTTCAAGTTTTGCACGCTCTATTGGCCACCAAAAGGCGAGTTGCGTCTACATTCGAAAAATTATAAAAAGGGGGTCCACATTTTTGGGTATCCACGTCTCTAAGATATTAGACCTTTTCAGTAAAGCTCTATTAAAAAAGCATGTTATTACAACATAAAAAAGGGTTTAAGAAAGTGAGAAAGATTTTCAAATTGCAGAGCTCGTCTGTCGTCTGAGCATAGCCAGAGGCGGCTGCAGCCAGTCCATCACTGCCTGGGCCTTCGACCTGGCCGCCAAGGCCTGTCGCAGCTTCATCTACTCCGGCTGCGACGGCAACGCCAACCGCTTCCTTACCAAGGGCGCCTGCAACACCGCCTGCCCTTTCCACCCACTCGGTATCCCTTCCCCTGCCCCTTCTCTTCCCCATCCCCTTGTACTCTCCCATCACCCACCCTCCTCCCTCCGCAGACCAACCCAGCTGCCCCCTCTTTTTCAAACCCCTTCCCTCCCTTTCCCCACCCACCTTCCCCTCACTTCCAAAACGTCTTCAGACCAGCCCAGCTGTCCCCTCGGCAAGCCCCTCACCTCAGCCACCACCGGTGAGCCGCTGCGCTGCTCCGGGCACCCGGAAACGCCCTGCCCCCCAGCCTCCGCCTGCCACTACAACGGCCGCACGGCCGCCTGCTGCCCTAGTGCCAGCCATGTCTGCGCCCTGAGTCCCGAGGAGGGCCAGCAGTGCCCCAACAGCGCCGCCCCCGTCACCCGCTACGCCTATGACCAAGAGGAGGAGGCCTGCCAGCCCTTCCTGTTCAAAGGCTGCGCCGGCAACCCCAACAACTTCCCCAGTCACAGGGAATGCCTACACGTCTGCGCCGGCGCTGCCAATCGTTATACCGCTCCTGCCCCATACTTCCATCAATGAAGGGATATGTGACACAGCCCCTGAGGACGCCTGCGGGGAGGAGAGTCGGGCGCTGGGCTCTGAAAGCTGCGGCCCAGCTCGAAAAGGCCTCTGTCCACCGGCGGCCGTCTGCCGCTTCAGCAGGAAGTACAGCCAGTACTACTGCTGCTCCCAGCCCTTGGGTGCCCCAGCCTCCTATCGATGAGAGGGTAGAGCAAGGGCAATGATGGGCAAAAAATTTTCAATTTTGATCTGCAAATATATCTGCAAAAAGAATTGTATCTGCAAATATATCAAATTTTCAATTTTGATCTGCAAATATATCTGCAAAATTTCAATTGTCAAAAAACGCTAAAAGCGACAAATATATTTTTGTAGCGTATATTTGTAGTTTTTTTGTCGATATATTTGGTCGTTTTATCATTACTGCAAGGGTAGGGCAAATGAAGGACTGGCCCCTCCGCGCTGTCCAGAGCTGACAGAGGAGCACCCGACTCTGGGCAGTGAGCTGTGTCGGGCGGACTCGTGTCCTGGCGAGTACGCTTGTACAGAGGCCCAAGGAAGACCGTCCAGAAGTCTTTGCTGCAGGCTGAAAGGTGAGTCTGAGAGAGTGGGAGGGGTAAATTAAGAGGACTGAGGGGCGCACAGAGTCGGTGTGCTCTGGGGGCCTGCTGGTTGGGGATCCGGAGTCGGGTGAGATTCGCCGCTGTGATCCGGCGGACCCTGGTTCTTGCCCCGAGGAAACTAGCTGCGATGCTAAGGTTCTAATGGCAAAGACAAGGAGAGCGATCAAGTAATATCAGAAAACATTTAGCAATCATACTCCATGCTAATGGCAAAGAATGACTAGAGCAAAATTTTGTTTTAAAAATCTTCCTAAACATCCGCTTCCTTCACATCGACAAATGCCTTGCCGATAGCTTGAATCAAAAGCAATCTTTTCTAATCGGCATAATTTAGCTGATTGGAAGGACCGTGTATGCTGCGTGAACATGCCCACAGAGCCGCGTCCCACTCCTTCCATCTCCGTCCCTTCCTCTCCATCCACCCTATCCTGGCTCCCAACCACAAGCGTCCAGCCTTCTTCCCTCTGGACACCTCCAGTCACCCCAGCCACTTCCTACCCCACCTCCAGCCAGTCCCCGCTCCTGCCCAACGCTGAAGCTCTTCGTCCTTCTCTACTCCCGCTTCAGTGTTTGATGGAGCTAGGAGAGGTGGTTGCTAGAACTGTGTCCCAGCGGCGAGGCAGCTGTGTCACGGTGCAGAGGGGCAGCGGAATGCGAAACGCTGGACCCCTTCACACTCTGCGTCAACGGGCTCTGCTGTCCAAGTTTGTTTTCTGGTGATAATCACACAGGGTAGATTCGAAGAAGCATTTGCTGAAGGCTGTCGGAAGCGAGAACGAGAGGCACACGCTCTCAACCGCTGGCCCCCGCAATGCGATCGGTTCACTTCATTTCATCCATTTTACCCCTTTCCCCATTTCATTTGCTCTCCCGTCGCATGGAAAGGTGAACAACATTTTTAACAAAATTTGCCAACCTATTTTTTATATTTTTTGCCTTTTCGTTGCTTCAAATTGACAAGCCCACCCTGCACCCTTCATCCGCCGCTGGTGAGAAGTGAGGATTGAGGTCGGGCCGCTACTTCCTGGCACGGCAGTGCAATGAGGTGGTGGGAGAGTGCTGGTGTGTTTCGGCCTGGGGAAGGGAGATCCCGTCCAGCAGACGTCCAGAGGCGGAGAGCTCCCTTCAGCAGTGCATCCATCAACGACTAGTTTTTCGCAGGCCTTAACCTTGCATTGCCTCGTCATACTTCTCATCCTCCCCTTTTGGCTTCAGGCTCGTAGGTTTATATGAACTCGTCTAGACCATTTTCTGGTCTAAAGGCCAGTACTGATCCAATATTTCACATTGCCAAAGTTTTTTTTGGATCCAATAATCGACCCCTTTTCGAACAGGCTCTGAAATAAATGAGAAATATCTGAAGTAAAATAATTGTAAAGGAAAGAGAAAGTTTCTGCAGCAGGCATGCTTGAAGCGCCCAACAGCGTGCCTGGAATACAAAGCCGGTATGGCAGGCAGGGCTGCGTAGGCGTCTAGTCCCGCATAAAAACCCACATTTCATGCCTCCAGCCTTCAATGCGAACACGAGACACTGATGCTGGCTCTTCCCTGCTTCCTGGCTCTACTCATTCTAGCCGCAAACTCACTCCCAGTATCATTTTATCCTCCTCACCTCCTAAAACCGTCCATTTATTTAGCTATTTATTTTAACCTCTATTTTCAAGGCGCAGTAGCACAAAAGGTGACGAATAAAGAAACAATTCTATGCTTGAATAGAAGTAGATAAATTGATTGAGCTCCCCGCCGGTGACAAGAGCAACTCGCTATGGGAGGTGGCGCCTGGGGGAGGAGGTTGTGTAGCTGGTGGAGGATGGGTGAGAGCAGTGAATGAATGGGCCTTTGTAGGGATGCCTGGCAAGCGATCCGTGAAGCCTGCACATCGACAAAACTTCGACTGGCAGGCTTGGGAGACGAACAATGGCTGAACCATATCTTTCATGTCCTTGCTTCATCCTGCGTTGCGCTCTGTAATTGACCAATGGATGGCACACCTGAAACCTGACCAGAAAATTGAAATTATACCGTTTTTAAGCATATTTCAACACCATTATGAACAAAACATTGGCATAGTTTTTTTTGCTGCCTGCACTTTCACAGAATGACATAAATTTGAAATGTAATCTGGCAGAAGTGCCCTCGAGAAAATCTAGGCCTAGGGCCAGCTAACTAGCCGGCCAAGGGGTCATCCATATTGCCGAAGCGAAAACTGGGCAAAAAGTGAAAGAGGATAGCGGGCCGAAGCTTATGGATGAGGCGAGGTCTATGGAGGGGGCTGGGAGGATGGTCGGCGGACTGGGAAATCAGCCGGCATCTTTCATCGCCCTCCAGATATGAGCGCCTGCCTCCCCAACTCCTCCCCAAGGCCTCCCCAGACGGGGGCCTCTGCAATCATTTACTGCGGCATTGACGGCCTTTCTCTCGCCTCTCCATCCCCTAAAAGCCACTCTGTCCTCTTCTGCTGCCGAAAGGAGGGCCCATCCGCTTTCAGGAGAGGCCCGCCCGCCTCAAGAGCCCTGGCCCCTCATCCACTCCTAGACCAGCCCAGACACCCGGGGCTTCGAATGTTGCAGCCATCTTTTGGCCAGGGCGATAAATAAGCAAAGGGAGCTGCTGGGATCTGTCCACGGGAGGCCCCACCACTCCACTCAATCGCGAGGCCTCCCCCCAACCACTCCTCTCCTACTCCATCCGGCCCAATCTCTCCACCCACCCACCAAGCGCGGATGGAAGCCTGATCTGCCCCCCTTTTTTGTGGTGGACTCAGCTGGAAATTGGAGCCGTGGCAGGGGGCCTAGGGAGGGAGGCTGGGTGGAGGGAGACGCTTCACGGCTCATCCCCCTGGCCTGATAAGCATCTCACCCGCATTTCTTTCCCCACGCACAGCCTTACTCCATCTGGAAGGCATTTCTCTAGAGCCCCCCGTTGTCATTTGGTTCAATGAGAAGGCTAGAAAAAAGGAGGCCTTTGCAGAGTGTGAAGGATGATCTTGTCCATGAGCTGGTTTGCCTATGCTGTCTTCTTCCACGCAGCGGCCTCGCAAGATGGGTTGGCACCTGATATCACTGAGCATGGCGCATGAGTTCTGCACTGCCCAGCAGTACTTGCCTCCCGCGAATCCTGCCTCATCCGTAGACTCTGTCATTAGCCAAAAAACTTCAACGCTTTTTGAATTTGTAACTTTTGTAAAAAATATGAGAGGAGGGCAAAATTATGATAACATGGGGTTTGATGAAATAGGCCGAACGCCACCCTCGAGTCCCTGAGCGATGAGCATGTGGACATGCTCATGGACATGCTCCCGTAAGTACGCAATGCCCGCGCCACATTTAGACCTGCTAGGCGCCGCCCATTTCAGCAGCCGATCTACCAGTTTTTCTTTCATAGCCCTAATCAATCTTCACGCTACTTTGCAGACACGGAGACGGCTTCCAGCAGTTTCTCTTCAAAATACGCTACGACCACAGAACCAGACCCCTGCCCCTAGGACCAGGTTTTTTCTTACGTCAAACTTGGCAAATAAATGCCAATCTCTTCGATCATGCCCCACACACCTTATGTGCCATGAAGGGTAAACAAAAATAGACATCAACTGGATAGAAATTGAATTTTTAGGCAGAAGCTAACAAATGAAATAGTTTTCAGGACTTCCCTGTCTGGTGAACGTGTCCATTTTTATCGGCAGCATTAGATCTGTATCCGAAGCAACTATGGTCTTCTTCCTACTTCTCCCCTACTTCAGAGCAAAGAAACGACCATTCTGACAGGACTATAGCCTGGAAATGTTCTATCGGGAGTACTGGAAAGACCCGCGCTTGATCTGGGAGCCGGAGCGATTTGAGAATAAAACGGAAATCACGCTCCACGAAAGCTATGCGGATTTCATCTGGAAGCCAGACACATTCCTTCCCAGCGCCATCGAAAGCCTCAACCCCAAAAGCCAAAGCATCACTCACCGAAGCCTACTTCGGTTATACTCTTCTCAGCCACAAAAGAATTCCTGTTGTATTCTAGCTTAGGATATAAACGCAATTTATGAATATCTCAAACACGACTCTGTTCATATGTGCTGTAAAATTTTACAGTGGAGCCTTGAGCTGAAATATGACTCCATTGGATGAATGAGAAAACTGGTCAATATTTTCAGTCTGCGGCAAGGCGGGGAGCTGTTGTGGTCCCGTCGCCTGTCGGTGAAGGCGGAGTGTCCCATGGACCTCACCATGTTCCCCTTCGACACCCAGGTCTGCAAGCTCTCCGTGGAGTCCTGTAATTTTGCCTCCCTCCCTCGCCCTCCTCTCAATAGCTTCCTCCACAGACGGCTACTCGACGCGAGAAATCCTGTACCAGTGGAAGCGGGGCGGGATCCCGGTCCAGGTGAACGACAAGATCCGCCTCCCCGACTTCGTCCTCAAGTCCGTCATCACCAAGGAGAAGAACTACAGCTACGAAACCGGTACTCTCTCTGCCTCTTCTTTCAGCCATGAGATCTGTGTGGTAGTAGCAGAATGGGGGCTTTTTAGGGACCTACAGCCGTCTCTATGCCTGCTTCCAGTTCCAGCGGTCGGCGGGCTTCTGTTTCCTCCAGCTCATCATCCCCGCCACCGCCGTCGTCATCGTCTCCTGGATCTCACTCTGGATGGAGAACGAAACCTCCTTCCAAGTTTTACTAACCCCTCCATCTACACCTCCAGTTATGCCTCTATCCTGCAGGACATGATTGCCGTCATCCTCACCATCACTTTCCTCATCTTCTCCTACAACAACGTCATGCCCAGAGTCTCCTACATCAAGGCCATGGACATTTACCTAGGCTAGAGGCGTCAGAGTAGAGGCAGAAGCAGAAAGGGGCAAAACATCCGCAGGTGCGTGCTTCTTCTTCGTGTTCACAGCGCTCATCAAACTGGCAGTCGTGAAGTACCTGCGACAGAAGCTCCAGGTGAACAGAGAGGCCTCCCTCGTGGCCTTCAACGGCTCTCTTCCCGTCCTCAGGTTTGCACCTCCTCCAACCTCCTCCAACTCAACCTCCTCAACCTCTCCTCCAGCTATCAACCCAGCGGTGACCGATCCCCCAGCCTGCGACCGGAGCCCAGCAAGGCCAAGAAGCGGCAGATGACGACCAGCTACAGTCTGGAGTTCCGCAAACAGCACTTTCGCCAACTCTGTCTTTGGCGCTTCCTTCGGTTGGGGCTGCTTAGAGGGGTTTGGATGGAGAGGTAAAGAGAGAAGATGATTGGTAGATGGTTCCACCTGGCCTCCCAGCTCATCTTCCCCATCTCCTTCTGCGTCTTCTGCTTCTTCTACTTCGCCATCTACCCCAACCTCTACCAGTCCGACATCACTGACATTGACTGTGTCTAGGCTCACTCTGGCTCTATTTTTGCCCTGCGCCCCGTAACAGCAACAACATTTGACCATTAAAGATTCAAAACAGAAACATCTGGCCCCATGTGCTCTCTGCACATGTCTGCAATCTGCACGCAGTAGATTGCTTAGCAACGAAAAGTAGACTGGTCACAGTCAAAGGATAACACTATTAGTGGTCATAGATGATGTTATGACAAGTCTAAAATGCTACAGCATGAGCCGCTTATGAATTATGATTACCAAAACTACTCTGTCAAATGAAGATAAAATCTGGTGATCTTAATCCCTGTTTTTGGGAATTAATCTATCCTTATCACAGGGAATTAATCCTTAAGTCACTGACACTGAGAACATGGAGACTGGATTGACGTATTACATGAATACTCAAATGTAGATTCGATGCTGACAGTATACAGTAAAAAAACTTTACATCAGAATACCTTTGCTCCTTTACTGGCGCAAATAAATTAAGTCAAAAACTTGCTAGTTTGGAGTGTCCCTAGCTTCAAAGCTTAATTTATAACCGAGCTTGTGATATGCAGCTGCAGTGCCTTATTGTTGTTGACCTTCTTTTGTTCAAATACAGCTTCACAGAGCCGCACAAAGAACTCGAAACTAAAACAAGGTATTCTCGGCGGTTGCCAAGATGCGCGGCCTTACCTCAAGACACCACCTAGATGAAAATGCATACCAAAATTCAAAAGATTTCAGTGAAAAAACCATGAATTATAGATGTTTCGATTTTTGAAACATCAAGATTTTGGCTTTTAACTATAAATCGAGAAATACTAATTATTTCAAAAATTCCTTTTCCCAGCTTTAAGATATTACTTTCACGGACGTAGATTCCAAAAATCAGCTAATTTTATTGAAAAACCATGGACTTATCCTTGTTCAAATTTTTGAAACATCAAGATTTTGGGTTTTTGACTATAAATCAATAAATAATAAATATTTCAAAATTTCCTCTTGCCAGCTTCAAGATATTACTTTGACGGACGTATCTGCCAAAAATCAACAAAATTCATTGAAAAACCAGTGATTTACGATGTTTCGCATTTTGAAACATCAAAAAATTGAGTTTTGGGTGAAAATCAAAAAATTTCGCCAAGCCCTAATAATGGTGCCAAAGCATCACCAAGACGGACTTTCCTGCAAAATTTCAGCTAATTTCATGGAAAAACCAGTGATTTACGATTTTTAGTGTTTTGAAACATAAAAAAATTGAGTTTTGGGCGAAATTCAAAAAATTACGCCAAGCACCAAAAATGGTCCCGAGGCACCGCCTAGGCGGACCTTCATGCAAAAAATCAGCCAATTTCGTTGAAAAACCGCGGAGTACGGGCCTGGGACACACATATATATATATATATATATATATACATATATGCGGACAGACGGACGCAAAAATGGGGTAACTGCTTAAGCTGGCCTTGGCCGCCCGCCGCTTCGGGCAGGGCGCCAGAGCTCCTCCGGCCTCCGGGCACGGGTGCTACAGCCCCTACGCTTCGCCTAGCATGCTTCGCATGCTAGGCTACGCTCCGGGGCCTCCGCACCCATGCCCTCCGGCCTACGGAGCTCTGACTGCCCTGCCCTCCGCGGCAGGCGGCCTTCGGCCGCGCAAAAATGCAGCCTTTAAATTACCGTTTATTATAAGGGTACCTTTTTCTACAGAATATTCGAGGACTGAACAGTAGGAGCTCTTCTAAAGAAAAAGTTAAATCCCCTTAGGTGCGCTTAAAGAAAGTTTAAAACTAAAAAAAATTATGCGACGTCCAGAGGGAAGTCAGTGGACCTATTAGCTATTAGACATACTCGCTAACGCTTATTTTCTTGCCTTTAGCCGTTCGGTTTTTATTGCTATAAACCCCCTGCGTTCATCTCTCAAAAAGTCAATCTTTCCTGAACTGACGCTAATTTGAAGAGGCTGATTTTCGAAAAACTATTCCAGATGCAGCTAGTGCAACTCCTGTTCCTCCTCCACCTCAGCCAGGGCTGGCTGCTCCGTGAGGCCCTGAAGCTGGACGTCGGCCTCATCCCCAGCGACGAGGAGCGGGATGAGGCCGCCGCCTACTTCTGTCTCCGCCATGCCCTCTTCCAACTCCGCCGGAAGGAGGTCCTCCCGGACAACCTCCAATTCCAGTGACCCAGCCCTCCTCACCTCCAAGGCCCTTCAAAGAGCAAAGAAGCTTCCAGGTTCCACCGGTCCCGGGAGTGCGGCGCGAACTCGGCACCGGTGCAGGGGGCCGTCTGGCACCTAGAGCAGGGGCTGGCGGCGGTGATTGGGGTTCCCTGTCAGGATGGTTGAGGGAGCCCTTTTTGAGTCTACCCTCCAGACAAGAGGCTTGGAGGCCTGGAGTTCCTGGGTCCTTTGATGGGTGGCTGGAACGTCCCCGTCGTCTCCAACATGGCCCGCGGTGCTGAGATCGACAACAAGGTTGGACTATGGCCCTCATTTGGCTGGCCAAGATCTTGGAATTTGGAATCCTGGAATCTGCAATCGGTCACGTGACGTGACCGTTTGGTTTGCTCGTTTTTGGTCATTTTCTTACTTATGATGCTTTTGAATGCTTTGAAACAGCTCCCTAAGGGACAAGATGATAAAATTTTCAACAAAATTTCAAAGAAAGTCTAAAAATTTTCAAAAAAAATTTTGAGCAAAAATTTTTAAAAAAAAATTTTAAACAAATTTTTTAAAAAATTTTTTGAAAACTGCATTAAAAAGCCTTTCACTTAGCCATTGTACAGCAAAAGATTGGACCAAAAACACGCGAAGATATCGCAGATACCTGATAACTGGAAACGTATCTGTTTCCAGTTGAGGAGATGCTCCTGGAAAAGATTTAGCGGATAAAAAAAGTCAAAAAACGTTTCCGATACGACTAATACGAGTAAGAAACAGATATAAATCTTTTTTATAGTAACATCACTGGTCACGTCTGCAGGGAATCTATCGGACTACGAGCAGGGTGTCGGAGAGTCTGGGAAGTCTGGCGCACGGCCTGATCACCTTCATCGAGTTCATCCTATTCACCTGCTCCATTTGAGCTCTGCTGCTATGAGGCGTAGGCAAGGAATATGCATAGACGGGCCAGGACTTGTGAGCGAGCTAAGAGAGCCTCGGAGTATAAGGCACTTTGCAGGCATCACAACTGGACGCAGGTGGCCATTCTGGGCGATGCATTCAGGGCCGAGCATCTCTGGAACGCCATTCAGGTGCACCAATCTTTCTGCATATTCTCTCCCAGAGCGGCTGGAGAACAGTCGATCATTTAAAACCTGCTTTTTTCACTAAAACCAAATGCCAGATCTTGCTGTCGGAACACAGCGAGATCCACATCAGCACAGAGGTCTCCTTGGACAGCCTCCGCATGAGCTATGAGGACATCCGACGTGCCCTGTTGCAAATCGCAGGCAACGCAAGGGGTCCTCTTCCAGCCCGCCCCTATCCCCAAAGACGAGCACAGTCGGCCTTTTGCAGTAGTAGTGCTGGCGCTGGACCCGGACGAGGGGGACGCGGGGGCTGGGCTAGTAGGCCGCGTCTTGGATGTAGCCGGAGGCCTCAACCTCACGGGCCCCGACTGGGTCTACATCGTCCCCTTCGGCCTCTCCAACAACATCACCAAGGCCCACGCTGCTGCTCAGGCACACTCCATTCTGCAACTGCACAAGCGCATCCCGCATCTATTTCTGGTTCCTAGCCTTTTATGGCCTCCTAACTTCTAAGCCTTGAAATTGGTCACAGCTGCGCACCCACGGTCGATCCAGCGACACCATCGAAAGCTTCCTGGACACCTTCTACAACTGGACGCAGGAGGAGGTGTTCAGGGAGGAGAACATCTCTGCCGTTTTCGAGGCACTCCCCTTCTATACGGATTCTTCCAGTATCATTTTGCCAGTTGGATGATTGCAGAAGGGCGACTTCCGCATCTCAATCGTGATGAACTTTCACGATGCCTTCTATCTGTACGGACTGGCCCTGGGGGCCTGTCTACGAAAGCCCACCTGCAACGTCACCGACGGGGCCCAGATTATGGAGCACATCAAGTACACCGTCTTCAAGGGTCTAAATCTGCCTCCCAACAGTTCCCAGCATGGAGCTCTGATGGATTGAGGCGCCAGCGGCCGGGTGATCATGAACGACAACTTCGAGCGGGAGGCCTCCATCGACGTGGAGGCCTGGGACCCCGCCAGCGCCAGCATACGCACCATCCTGCGACACTTCGTTCCCCTTATTGGCCCACGCCAATTGGCCTCGGACATGGTCCCTTTCTATTCCGGCTTCTCCCTTGGCTGAATAGACTGGGCAAATGGGCAGGAGACGGAGGTGGTGGCGGAGTATGGATGGGCGACGGTCGATGGGCTGGCACCCGCGGAGGTTCCGCCCTGCGGCTTCGATGGCTCGGCCTGTCGCAGGGCGGCGGCGAATCTGAGTTCTCAATCTTTGGCCCGAAAACCTTTGGCGCGAACGGAGCCTCTTCCAGCTCTGGTCTACGTCCTGCTGCCTTGTTTCCTGCTGGCAGTCATAGCTGCCGGCATGTCCTTCTATCTCCTTCGGTAAAAAGCCTCCCCCAGAGCTGCAAGAGAGCCAGAAGCAGAGAACTCCAGGCGGCACAAACTGCAGCAGGACATCCTGGCCCGCCCCTGGGACATCCCGCCCATGGACATCAAGCTGGTGCGCGGAGGGATGGTTAATAAGGCTGTGTTTCTAAGGATGAGTGATGGATGGAGTAGAAGCATCGAGAAAGATACGTATTAATAAAACATTGTTAGATGTATGATGTTTTCTTTTATTATATACCCCTCTTGTTAAATGAGGTCATAATGAAGGCAACTTGTCCGGTGGACATTTGTTCAGAAATGGAGTGTTCCTTACAGATTAAGGAACTTGGCTCTTCTTACATGGTAGAAGTAATGCTAGATTGGGAGCTCGCTCTTTCGCCTCAACGCCTCCCGCCTCAGCCAGAACCCAGAGGGCTCCCGTCTGAGTCACAACCCGGACCGCTCCCTCTCCAACGCCTCCCATTCCCAGAACCCCACCAGTGAGTTCAATGGCCTGCCTCCCTCTGCTGAAAGCAGGGCAAAGACAAGAGGCACTGCAGTCATAGACGAAGGGGAGCTGAACAACCGACAAGGCTACATCGGCCTGGGCAAGATGGGCGGGCGGATGTTGGCCGTGAAGCAGTACTTCATTACGCCCGACTTTGTCGTCCGCCGACATGAGGTCATGCTGAAGCTCAAACAGGTTTTTAGTCCTAATTTTTTGCCGATCAATTTAATGATGCAATGTTTGCGTCAGCTGCGAGATCTGAACATGGAGAACATAACAGCATTTCATGGAATTTCCCTCCAGAGTGATCAGCGGATCTACGTCGTCTGGGACCTGGCGCCCAAGGGCAGCCTGGCTGTATCAAAGATAACTGTTACTCGCAAATTTGCGTAAATTGTTTTCTGACATTAGGATCTGGTCTTCAATACGGAAATTCAGCTGGACCAAACCTTCAAATCCAGCATCCTTCGCGATGTCGTCATGGTTTTCGTTTAAAGATTTGTGGAAATGAACTAAGTTTGTGTGGTGATTTATAGGGCTTGGAATATCTGCACAATTCTCCTTTGAAAGTTCACGGGGCCCTCACCATTGAGGTTCCTTCTATTCGCTTCTTCAAGTGGAAGATGAGAAATTGTGTGGAGTGCTCAACTGCTGTTTGATATTCAGAAAAATCTCAATTGATACAACAAAGCAATTGATTTAAAACTGCATTTTAATTAAAAAGTAAAAAATTAACCATAAAGCAAAAATTAATGAGATATAGAGACACTGCAGAACTGCGTGGTTGACGGAAGATGGGCCGTGAAGCTCACCGATTTTGCTTTGGCGGAAATATTTCACATCCAACGGCTCAAGCAAACCATCGTCTTCAAGCCCTTCACTGCTGAAAGTGTCTCCTTGTTCTGTAGATATGGGCTATTTTCGATAATTTCACTATCAGCAAATTATCAAAAATCAAATCTTCAACTCTAAAACGTTGGCACTTGAGAACTGCTCCACGTGGCCCCTGAATTACGTCTATCCTGGTCAGCTGAGCTCGGCCTCACCAACCTGGCCACACAGCCAGCTGACATCTTCGGGTTTATTTCCTCTCCCTCTCATTTTAGCCGAAACCACTCTCTTCTCACTTCAGACTGGCTATGATCATGTATCAGGTAAGCAGTGTTGTTGAAAATTGTCGTTATTTTACATGGCGTGTTGAATCGGAAATGAGCCAAATGTGGCAGGTAATGACGCGAGAGTTCCTGTACGACAGCGAAACTCGTTCAAGCGAGGGTCAGTAGCCGAAAAGTTTTAAAAAGTCCAAATGGCCAACTCGCTTTTGCAGAAATTCTCCATATGCTCAACACCGGTCAACTGGACTCCTATCGCCCCGAGCTCCGCGCCGATGGTTCTCTCTTTTCCTCCTTCTTGTCTCAACCGCTGCCCTCTTCTCGAATTGAAGCTTCCCTAAAAGACGAGGAAGGCTGTGAATTGCAGCGGAGCATGAGGGGGATGCCTTGTGGAAGGTAATGCTCCCACTCATCCACAGCAGTTGGGATGGCGACGTCGAGAAACGGCCCAAGATCACCCAAGTTCGCCGCATCATTGCCTCCGTCACCAGGTCGACCCTCCTCCCACCTCTCTACACCAACCAGTACCATCTTGTGGTTCCAGGAAGACGAATCTGGTGGAGCACATGATCCAAATTATGGTGCCCTGCTTCCTGTAATGATCCTGAAGGCTTTCAAGACTGCTGAGTCCCCTTGCAGGAGAAATATGCCGCCAACTTGGAGCACATGGTGGAGGAGCGCACTATTCAGGTCTACTGGGCATCTTTGTGAGAAAAATGGCCCGAGCTTAGGCTGTAATTGAGGTGCACGAGGAGCGAAAGAAAGCTGAAGAGCTCCTGGCTCGAATGCTTCCTGAGTTTTCCGCATGAAATGGCTGAAAATGGGCCAATTTAAGTTGTTCTTAGGTCAGTCGCGGCAGAGCTGAAGGCTGGCCATCGCGTGGCTCCAGAGACCTTCGACAGCGTCACTGTCTACTTCTCGGACATTGTCAGCTTCACCTCCATCTCCATGCGCTCTACACCGCTTGAAGTTTGCCCTCCTATCCTTGCATCTCTTTTAGCTTTCCTGCAATATTTCAGGTAGTCAACCTGCTCAACTACCTCTACATCTCATTCGACAAGGTCATATTCAATTGCATCTATTGGGCTGGCGCGAGCGAGCGTTAGCGAAGTGTCAGCGCCCAGCCCCTCTTTTCGACCTAGGTGTACGTTTTTGGGGTTATTGCTAGATCTCAATTTTGATAAGGCTGCCATTCGTCACAGAAAGCTCCATTTGTTTTGATTCTTTTTGCATTTGCATCAACATCGAATTGACTACAGTTTATCTTTTGACTTTTGCATAAAACGATTTATTTTCCCATAAAAATGCAAAAAACCATTTGTCCGAACTCCTTCTCCTCCTTCTCCTTCTCCTCCGCATCTATTCAATGGACGATAGTAGGTATTCATTTCTTCCCCCACTCACCCCCCCGGGTCCTTGGGCCTTATGTATTGACTTTTATTCATAAGTCTTCAGTTAAGCTTCTCTATATGTGCATAAGTGGTGTAGTGGTCTAAGCGATTGAACAGCTGGTTGGCACTGGGAGGTTCGAATCCTTATTGGACAATCAGTTTTATTTTGGAAATTTTAAGTCAAGAAAACTACTAGTACCATCGGCAGGCCAAAATTAAAGCTCTTTTCTCCTAAAAATCGATTGCCCTTATCATATATCATGAAAATTTCACAAAAATATGTTAATGTGCCAAAAAATTTGCATTGTTTTTTATATTTTCGAATGTTTTCTTTTCATTACATCTTTAAATAAGATTTTTTTATTTCTTATCTATTTTTATTTTGGAAATTTAAGTTGAGAAAGCAACTGGTGCCATCGGCAGGCCAAAATTAAAGCTCTTTTCTCCCAAAAATCCATTGCCGTAGGTATATATCATGAAAATTGCACAAAAATATGTTAGTTTGCCAATAAATTTGCAATGTATTTGTGATTTTCAAATCTTTTCTTTTTGTTATATTTTTAAAATAAGTTTTTTAATCTATTATATATT
Source organism: Ptycholaimellus sp. GST1_10 (assembly GCA_030248095.1). Taxonomy (NCBI): domain Eukaryota; kingdom Metazoa; phylum Nematoda; class Chromadorea; order Chromadorida; family Chromadoridae; genus Ptycholaimellus; species Ptycholaimellus sp. GST1_10. Next base: position 28,644 of record JASANA010004798.1, read on the forward strand.
TTTTTATCCAATATTATCTTAATATACAACCAACAATATAAAATTTTTATTTATACATTTTATACTATATTAAAGGTGGAAGAAATATCGGTACCATCGGCAGGCCAAATGTTAATCTCTTTTCTCCAAAAAAGTCAATTAAATGAAATTAAAGTCAAAAAATACATTTTATACACCCCTGGGCGCGCATGGAAGAGACTGACTGCGCGCCAAAAACAAAATCGGCAGGCCAAATGTGAATCTCTTTTCTCCGATGGTACCAGATATAACTTTACCTGTGCCATCCTCCTTATTTTTAGATCATCGAAACCTACGACGTCTACAAGGTGCCCTTTGGCTCAGCGTTTGCAGCGTATAAACCCCACTGCATACCTAGGTGGAAACGATTGGCGACGCCTATATGGTTGCCTCCGGTAGCATTTCCCCTTTCAACCCCATCAATCGCTCTGTAGATCCCCTGCCTCTCTGTCAGGCATCCCGAAGCGCAACGGGCACCGACACGCCCTCGTGATGGCCAACATGGCGCTGGATGTTCGCGAGGTGACCGAGTGTCGCCTAGTGATTGCGAAGGGAAAGGAAGGCAGGCTGCAGTGCGTAGCGGCCATGAAAGTGCCGCACCTGCCGCAGGAGGGCATTCGCTGCCGCATCGGCATGCACAGTGGGCCCTGCGCCGCCGGCGTGGTCGGCAACACCATGTAAGGAAGCAGAAGGCCTTTACTCACTGATCGTGCTCCAAAAGGCTCATTACAGGCCCAGATACTGCTTATTCGGTTAGAGAAAAAGATTTGCCGAGAGAATGCAGTAGCATTGGCGATTGAGCTGATGACCAGGATCCCCCCCAACGGTTTTACCGGCCAACCAAGCCAGTTTTGGACCAACCTAGAGTTTTGCCCCCCCCCAAGAGTTTTGCCCACCCCCCCCCCCAAATTTGCCTTGTATTCTTGAGGTTATAAACTATGCATCGGAACTAAGATACAAGCAAGAACAGTACATGAGTTTGGTGTCCCCACTATCCCCCCCCCCCCCCCCGAATGCCACTTGGTGGGGGGATACTGGTCATCAATCAAGGGATTTTGGCATTTGGGGGGGGTTAGTGGCCACCTAAATCGATGACCATAACCCCCCCCACGTGCAAAAACACCAAAAAACGCCTTGAGTACGTACATTGATTACTGCTTTTGGGGGGGGGGGGATACTTACGTGAGGGGGGGGATACTTACGTGGGGGGGGGATACTTCACAGGGGGGGGGGGGGGGTAAAACCTTGGGGGGTAGAAGCCTTGGGGGGGATTCTGGTCATAAGCCGGCGATTGTAAGCAGAAGCAAGGCAGTAGCGGGGCATTTTTTTCCGCATACGAAAACAAATGCCCCGTAATTGCCGTTTTGACCTTAGAAAAAATGCCCTGTTACTGCCTCTTTGGTTGCCTTTCACCCAACTGCTGGCCCTTGCTGCATCACCCATGGCTGTTGTGAGAAGAGTTTGCTTGGGCAGTTTGACTGATTTGATATAAATGAGGTAATCTTTTTCGTAAACTAGCGCTGAATTGCAGGTGATACGGTGAACACGGCCTCACGCATGGAGTCCACGGGAGAGCGTTGGCATTGAGGGAGTGGAAGAAGGAGGAAGGAGGAGTAGTAATAATTGCAGCCATGAAGATTCAGATCACGGCTGATTTGAAGCAGCTGCTGGACAAGCACGGCAAGGCTGCCTTCAGCACCACCTTTCGAGGCACTTTCAGCGTCAAGGTGCTGCAGAGAGGTAAGGAGGACAGTTTGGATGACAAAAATGTTGCAGGGCAAGGGTGAGATGTCCACTTTCTGGCTAAACCGAAACAGTGCATCTGAAGTTTGACAAGCTGAAAATGCCCGAAACTTATCTATTGTTTCATTAACTGTCATTAACTGTAACTGTTTTAATTGTTTGAACCATATTGCGTAATGGAACAGAATTGTGTAGTCATAGGCCTTTGCTCCCTTTTTCCATTCACTAGTTTGACATTTTGATGAATGTGACAAAAAAAGCTTGTTGTAATAGTCTCCTTCGAATCTGCACGATCAGCCGAAGATGAAGGGGTTGCTCGGGTTGATCACCACGCCGTTCCTAAAATCGGATGATTCGCTTTTCCCAATCCTCTTTGAAGCTGAGGAGTTTGAAAGGGGAACGCGGTGAGCGCATTGTTGACGCAGGTGCAGAAGTTGGTGTTGGGGTCTAGGCCCTGGGCGGCTGCCTGGCCCTTGCAGTAGTAGCGGTTCAGGTAAGCCTGTCGCAGGGCCGTGAAGTCCGTCAGGCTCGCTGGAGCGCAGCTGAAACCCCCACCTCCTCTTTCCCAGCCATCAGTCACTGTTCTTCTTACTTTACAGATCATTGCCAGAAAATGAAAAAATAATTTTCAAAAGCACTCAAATTGGTCATTTTGATTTAATTTACAAAAATATTTTTGAAACTGACTTTACAGAAAAAAACTGGAGCGCAGCTGAAACCCCCACCTCCTCTTTCCCATCCATTACTCACTTGTTTTCTATCTTTTCAAATCATTGCCAGAAAATGAAAAAAAATCATGTTCATAAGCGCTCAAGTTGGTCATTTTGATTAAATTTACAGAAATATAGACAAGAGTAAGAATATAAGAATATAATATATAATAAGAGCGCGAATAAGGCAAAACGATAATAAGAGAAATATAGGCAAAAAGCGAAATACCCAAGTCGCTGGACGCAAACAGCCTCCGACCGGTCGCGTCCGCCGTGCCGACCGCCTCGACCCCGGCTGCTGCTTCGCTTGCGGCGTCTGCCGAAGAAACCACGACGTCCACCGCGCCCGCCGAATCGCCCTCCTCCTCCGAAACTCCCAGCCAGGAAGCCACTACCGGTGCTCCTGGCCAACTAATGGGCTGAGAGCAGAAGGCCTGTTTGACAGAGCTGTTGGCCTACAGAGTGCTGACGCCGGCTTGACAGGAGCGCAGACACTGCTCAAAGACGCTGGTGGCCTGTTTTTGGGTGTAGCGGTCGCAAAAGCCTCAAATGGGGAATTGCCTCCCCTATCTTAGTCCGTCAATCGGAAGCGGGGCTGGAACTGGTGGTGACGCTGGTCGGAGGGGTGGCCGGAGTGATGGCAGCGCCGGGATTGGTGCAGTAGCTGAAATGGAGGATAGTGGAGCAGGAGATTGGAGGGGTGCGTGGATGAGGGATGACCGTCTAGAGCCAGCCTGAGTGAGGCAGGAGCGGACGGCGGCCGATTCCAGCTGCTCTTCCGCTATTCGCTGCTGGTAGCACTGGCTCACTGCCTGCGCCGCAGCTCCCAAGACCCCTGTCACGGCCGTATTCTGAGAGCACCTAGTGAGCCAACTCCACTATCACTCAGCCCAGGGGATAGGCACGGAGGATTTCAGGCTAGTAGGATAGGCACTCTCTTGTCCTACCCTCTGGGATGAGTTTTAATCAAATCGCTCAATAGTTGAGCATACTCTTAGTCCAAGCACTCAATGCCTTGGCGGAGAGAGAGAAAGGGTCAAGGAGGGCAGAGGAGAGGGGCAGAGGCAACGAATTGATGCAGGCGGTCTGGTTGGCAGACTGGACGGGGGTTTCGGTGAGGATGCAGTTGTCCAGGTCGGTGCAGGTGCACTGGACCCCTGCTGGTGCAGGAACGGGCAGGAACTGCGATGAGGCTAGGCCTGTCAGCAGGAGGAGGGCAGCTGAGCGAAGCATGGCTGTTGCTATTGCTCTGACAGAGTGAATCTGGAGGAGGCAGTTTTATTGGCCCAGACATGGAGATGAGCGAGATGAGATCACTTCCGGCATACATTACCCAAACGGATGCTCCAGCCTATGCAGATCCAGAGCACTTCCGGAACATCGAGTGACGTTGCATTTGCATGAGCTGGCAAAATTATGCTTTCAATCGAGTCGCAGCATCTTAGAGGAAACAGGGAATAATGGCTGGTAAACAATTGAGAGACGTTAAAAATTGGGACAATCAATAGTTTGTTGCCCGTTGCATAAATATAAGCATAAACTTATCCGCAACTTTCAGTCCGCAAAACCATTAAAAACGCAGTATGACAAAAAATATCATAGTTTTTGATTTTGCAAATTCTTTGTAAAACAAACCTTGAAAAATTTTTAAAAATTTATTTTTTTCCTTGATTTACTAACACAGTAAAATCGAAATCAGCATACATTTCCTGTGCACTGTTTTATTCTGGCCCCTTTTGCTCACATAGACATGGTTGGTGACAATTTCTTAAAAGCCGTCTAAAAATTTTGATCACTTTGGCAAATTCATGTTAAGTTCCTTGAGCACAAGGAATAAATCCAAAACTTCGGAAGACTTCGCCGCTCCGCCACGACAAAGGCAGGAGGGGTGGGCGCAGTGTCGATATGCATTGGCGATAGCATCAGTCTTCGACGTGGAGCTTTGGCGACTGGGTGGTCTCCGTCCATCACTTCCCCACTTCCTTAGCAAGCATGAACTCTATCTTCCTCCTGCTCACATTCCCTGTCTTCTGTCTAGCTGGCGACTATTCCAACGTACCTCCCATCTCTGGCAGGGGCTTAACTGGAAGGAGGCAGTGGCATTTGCAGTGCGAAGAGTGGGATTGCGAGCACTGCGTCCATCCCTGGTTCAATGCCAACCGGGTCTGTCGGAGCTACTGCCAGTTCTCCTGCCGCATGCAAGTCCGCGTAGGCCCCATCCAACCATCCTCTCCCTCCTGCCTCATCACAGCTCCCTCAACTGAGCAGCAACTGGTGGGCCTGGCCTACGGCTACAAATCCCCGGCCCTCCGCAAACCGGCCAAGGCAGACAGCGGGGACGAGGTCATCAGAGAAAATTTCTACCAACAGCCCAGCCCCCCGCCCGTCATCTTCAGGCCGCAGGCCAAACCCTGGCCCTACCAAAAGCGCAGCCTGGATGGACCCCAGGCTTGGGCTGTCAATCTAAGTTCCCTTTCTAGAAAAGCCTCAAAGAACTTAGGACGATTGGTGGCCTGCGTCGGAGTCGAGGTCGGAATCGAGGTCTCAGCCGATGTCTGGCCCAATGTCTGCGGACGACAAGTTCAGTCGGTGCTGCAGCGAGCTGAGACTGGACGGCCGCATTGCACGCTCCTGCTCCAGCCTCTGCAAGTACTCCCAGATACAGAAGAACACGGTAGCTAAGATACTTTTTCTCCTATTGTCTAATTTTTTGTCCATTGGTTTATCACCAGCTTTGCTGTCGTTAATTTTTTATTTATTTTTTTTGCTTTGTGACGAATAATAAATATATAAATAAAAACCCGGTTCGGGAAAAAAGTTTTCATCCTTTTTCAATATTCCAGCCATTTCAGTATGGATGAAAACTTCCTTCCCCTCCCGCTCCTTCCCCAGTCAGTCTAGGACTATTGGAGTACGAAAGAACTCTTTCAGTTGACAACGGCAGTGGTGCGCAAGACCTGCCCCATGGAGTCGGTGCCGGGCCTGTTTACCTGTGCCTCCTTCGATCGCAGTCATCGCCAGTGCTGCAGCTCTGGACGGGGTGCAATCTCGGTCAGCTTTTCTGCTGCCTTTGGATGGCTCCTGATGGAAATAGGAGGCGGCTATAGGGACGCTACGGGCACTGCGTGAACCTCTGCGATCCCGGTTGGGTGAAGGCTCAGCGAAGGGCGGACGCCAAGTACCTTGTTTGTCTGGAGCCGGGGCCCTTGGGCAAGATCCGCGGCTGCATGGAGGACTGGGCCAGACGCAATCCACTGCCCAGTCATCTGGGTGGATGACTTTTAGATGTCCTCCATCTCATCTAGTCCTTTGTCCCATATTCTCTTCATTCTTTTTGCTTTCCATTGTCACTTGCTAGCTGTGGAGATTCGGAATGTGGTAGCAAGATCTGCTTAGGATGTGTCTCATGGGCAGAGTGAGGAGGACAAGAAAGGCAGACAAAGCTGGGGCATAAAAACAGCGCAAAAGGCGACAGGGCCTGGGAGGCAGGCGCGAAGGGGCCACACAGAGAGAGGACTTGGAATGCAAAACAGCACTGGCAAGTGCGCAATGTCTGATTTCATCAGGGCCTCAGACAGAGAGCGAGTCAGACTATTTCAGTCTTTAGCTAAGAAGCAGTGGCTAGTGGATCCATCCAGCAAAGCGATGGGCAAGGGCTACAACAAGGACCGAAACAAGAAAGGTCGGGACCAGTTCAAGAAGCCGCAGCCGGACAGGAAACGGACTACTCAAGGTTTTTATTTATCTTATCCTTACATCACCTAGACTTTCACGAATGACTTATGGTTAGTTGCCCATGGCACGCTATCATAAGCTAGCTAATTTAAGGTGTACCAGCATTTGGCAAGAATAAAAAATGTATTAGCACATAGATAGAAGAGCAAGCAACTTCAAAATCACTGAAGATTTCATTATCTTGCGATAACTTCCAGGTCAGTCAAAAACTAAGTCACTTCTCAGTGACATATATAAGATAGGAAATGCAATAAATCTTGAGTCCCATTCATAGCCCTAAAGTAAGCTTTAACCTAAGGAGGAGCGTACAAGGATGCGGTGTTGGGCGAACGGCTGACAGCCTTGCTGGGCGAGAAGGCGGGGAAGATTCGCCCACCCAGCGGTCCCCTCACAGCTCATCAGCTGGCCAGTCTCGACCCCATCTGGGCTCAGGCCGCCGCCGCCATGCTCGCCACCCTTCACCAGGCCGCCGAGTGGAACCTGCAGGACTTCGAGGTCCGCCTCATATCCTCATCATCATATTTTTTAATTTTCAACAATTTTTAAATTTAAAATAAATTTAAAATTTTTTGAAAATTAAAATACTACAAATCGATTCCTTAAAACCACGATCCACTTGCTATTGCTCTGCATCCGATGTTGAGTGGGAAGATAGGATGGGTTGACAGGACCTGGAGCGGCTGTCGGGTCTGTTGGCTGCGGAGGAGAGTCTTCGCGAGAGCCTCCTGAGCCTCATCCCCGCGGCCGCCGGAGCTCTGGACAGTCGTGTGGCGGCGCACTTCCTCCACCTCCTCCACCTCCTCCACAGCAACCTGCCCAGCTCCTGCTCTCCCCTCAGCTTCATCCAGTTCCAGCCTCTTCTCCTCTTCCCTCCCCCTCCTCAGGGCATGCCCCTATTTTGAGGCGTCTGCAAGGGCAGCCGGGCTGGGCGCAGTTGGCCGGCGGAGCCCTGGTGGAGGCCAAGGTGATGGCGCAGTTGGAGAAGGCCTTCCAGTCCAGGCGGCGGCCGGAGGGAGAGCTGGCCCAGGAGCTGCTCTGGTACGCCGGCCTCCAGCCGCGCGCCGTCCTCCTCAGCGCCGCCCGCTTCGTCGCCAAGGAGCAGCAGCATATAGGCGCCATCGCAAAGGTGCTCTATATAATTTTTCAAAAATTTTACCTAAAAAATTGTTAAAAAATATTACAATAGTTTCCAACAATAGTTTTGCCAAAAAATGGTAAAATTAAAATAAGAAACAACCATAAAATAAAATAAGCAAATAGGCGCCATCGCAAAGGTGCGCTAAATAATTTTTCGAAAATTTTACCTAAAAAAAATTTTGCAAAAAAAGTCTAGAAAAGTTTCCAAAAATAATTTTGCCAAAGATGGGAAAATTAAAAAAGAAATAACTATCAGAAAATTTTAAGCAGTAAACTCACTGTAACAGCCGATGCTAGCTTGTTACCTGCTCTTTCAATTCTAAGCGATTAGCCCTTACTATCTTTCTTTCATTTCTTTTATTGGGTCATCCGTTTCACGGGGAAAAATAGAACACAATCACTGGTGTACTAAAAGAATCATCACTGGTGTTCTAAAAGAAGCCGCAACATCTGGCAGGCCTTGCGCTGGGCTGGTGAGCTGGTGAACGCGGCTGGGTCGGAGCTGGGCTGGGCGGGAACGCAGTTGGTAGCAGAGGCGCTGGACTCCCTGACTCTGGAGCAGATGCCGCCCTTCGTCCTCCTGGTTCGCGCCCTGGCCTGGGAGGAGGGCAGGGTGAGTCTGCGTCCCGGCTCCGCCCCCTTCCTGGAGCCCGCCGTCCTTCTGCGCTGCTGTCTGGACAAAAGTAGGCCTTCTTAGCTCCTTCTAGGGGCTGAGTGCGGATGAGAGATAGGGTGGTTTGGAGGGCTGCGGGAAGGGCTGGAGGCCCCCGGCGCCACGGAGGAGGGCCTGCTCAAGTGTCTGCAGCTGAAGACCGGCCTCTGCCATTCGCCGGGGATCCAGTGGACCGCCAGGCTCAAGGAGACAGGTTCTATTTAGCCTGCCATTTCCGTGGGGGGGATGATTTATGCATACCCTTTTTTCAATCAACTATTACTCAAGATGTACTAAATATTTTTTGCTGAAAATTTATATCTTTAGTAGAAAATTCATCAAAAAATATTTAGTACATCTTGAGTAATAGTTGATTGAAAAAAGGGTATGCATAAATCACACCCCCCACGGTAGCTGGCGCAGTTGTTAGAGGGCAGTAAAATTGCAGCGGATGCCCCGTCGGCGAATGCAGAGGCTCGAACAGTGTTCAAAGACCTGCTGGACAAGGTCTGCGGAGCCAAGGTGCCGAAAGCCCTGCCCACCGGTTGACTTACGCCCACCTTGAGCTTGTCTCAAAGGCGACTAAGGGCATGGTTGCAGCCACGAAGCTGATCAGTCTGCCCAATAGCCTGGCCGTCAGCCTGAGCTTCTGGAACAAGTGTCGCAAAGGTTCCCCCATCTTCTTTAGGACAGAAATGCCACTGACAAAAGTCCTCAGAGTCCTTTGTTAGTGGACATTTGTCCGCAAAAGGCATCCATCTCTTCCAGCACTCCAACAGCAGGCCCCTACTACAGGCGAGCATGTGCGCCTCACCACAGAGGCGGTGAATGTTTTGGAAGCGCTTGTGGACACGGCTCTGAAATCCCGCCTGGAACTTCGGCCACCCGCCCGTGCCTACCTCAAGGTATACTCCCTACTACTTTCTTTCAGTCAGACATCGTAGACCAATCAAGTCAGAAATCAATCGATGCAGGAAGAGGTGAAAAGGCTGAAGCTGAGCCTGCAGGGCGGCAGCGAAGTGTTGGCCCTCTTCCGTCGTCTCCTGCCCGAGCTCCCAGCCGTCCCACTCCCGCTCTGCCTCTACAGCCTCCTCCACCCATCCGTGGCACAGCAATTCGAGGTTTCCCTCCCCTCCTCCTCCCCCTCCCAAGCCTCAAACCCCCCTTGTTCCCCAGCAAGCCATGTGCAAGGAGCACCCGGAGGCCGTCGCCTCCTGCGGCCTGCGGCGCCTCATCGAGCTGTTCCAGGCGGCGCCCGAGCAGGCCGTCCAGCTGGTGCGCGGCGGGCAGCTGAAAGCAGAGCCAGAGGCAGCCGAGGAGCAGCTGCGACGCAACCTGGGCAGCCACATCGCCAAGCACAGCTTCAGCGACGCCACCTGCGCCAACTACATCCGCTTTCGACGGCTCCTTCGACAGCCCAGCGCGAGTCTGGCGGACTTCAGTCTGGAGGACAGCCTGTTCCTGGCAGAGGCCATCGCGGACCTTTCTTTCCTCATCTCCATCAATCGTTGGCCGCCTCTTCTTTCCTCCTCCCCGCCTTTCTTCTCATTCTCACTTACTGGGAGGGGTACGAAGTCTTCGGACACCCTAAGATCACTTTTTGAAAATTTATTCCTGCAACCACTTAAAGTCTAGAGAGCTGATTGGAGAAATAAATTTTCAAAAAGTGATCTTAGGGTGTCCAAAGACTTCGTGCACCCTCCAGTACTTAGTGACATTGTGATTGGGGCAACCGTTGCAGGCGAGAAGAAGCAGGCAGTGTTCTACTCCTCTTCCGGGCGACGCTCGGACAGCAAGCGCCCGACGCCCATCCCCCTCAACAAGCTGGCCCAGGCCATCGCTGCGCTGTGTCGCCTTTGCACGGAGACCATTGCTCAGCTGGTTTGCTCGTTTCTCCTTTGAAGTAATCGCTAGTGATGAGGTGGTGGTTGGAGGTGAAGTCGCCGGTGCCCAGTGATCATGTGAAGCAGCGTGCGCTGGGCGTCACCCTGCTGCAGATCATGGACTGCATCACCCAGACCCACTCCCGCTGGCGCCACCTCAAAACCCAGCGTCCTCCTTTCTCTTCCTTTCTCTCACCTGAACCCCACCGAGGGCTCGGCTTGGATTGCAGAGAAGGAGGTGCTGAGTGTGAGCAAGGGGACGGAGGTGGGCGTGGAGCCGCTGCCTTTTATCGACAAACTCTACGACCAGCTGGCACTCGGCCTCATCCGGCTCGGCTTTCAGCAGGCCCTGCCCGCACGCCCCCAACCGGAGGCCCCGCCTCCTCCACCTCCTCCTTCCCATCCTCAGGTCTTTTCAGCCACCTTCTTAGAGCTTTCACGATCATTTCCGTGATTTTCACAAAAGTACCTTCCTTTCAAAAAGCGTTATTAGGCAAAAATTGACGCTTTTTGAAAGGAAGGTACTTTTCTTGAAAATGACATTTTGTCAAAACTCCTTGCCCTCTCAGTCGCAGAGCCAGTGCAACTCTGTCTCAGGTGGCCGACAGGGAGTCGCAGACGCAGGAGCAGCAGCCGGAGCCGGTGGGCGAACGACGCGACTCCGACGCCAGCCGGAAAGGCAAGGGGCGCAAGAAGGGCGGCATCGCCAGCGCCGGCGACGGCCGCTCCAGCAACGCCTACCTCGTGGACACCCAGCCGCCGCCCCTCCTCCCCGGCGTCGCCAACATCCACGTGGAGCCCGCCAGCTTCAGCCCAGCCCTCAGCGCGGCCATACAGGCCCCGCCCCCGCCCAGTCTCTACCACCAGCCACCCTTCTACGGCAACCAGGCGCCGATGCCGCTCTTTCCCCCCAATCACCTCCCGCAGCTCTTCAAGCCGGTTTCCAGAGGGGTTTGGGTTGGGATGGCTGATTTGGTGGGTTGGGTTGCAGAGGAGCTATGCTGTGGAGCAGGAGCCGGAGGAGGCGGGCCAGATGCCGCCGCCGCGCCTGCGCACTCGCAGCTACACGCACAATCGCCCGCTTCACGTTTTTCCACTTTCTAACTCTCTTAGCCAAATTATCACGACTTAGAACGCCTAATGTGCCAGCAGCGACTCTACATGTTGAGAATTGGTATATATAATACGTCAATATAGTGTCCATGGTGCTAGCTAGGAAGTTTCGTTGACCATTCATTGCTTAGTACCAATGATCGGGTGCTTTATGCTCAAAGCTGCCTGCTTTGAGCACAAAGCACCCGATCATTGGTCTTAACCAACGGTCAACGGACCTCCTGCAAGAAGGCATCCTCTGGAAGCTGACAGCTCAGATAGAAAGCCCAGTTGCTAAGCTGCCTCTCCTATACAGGCCGGGGCCGGCGGCGAAGGCCCGGAGTGCGCCAATTGGCGCGCCTATGCCGGCCAGCAGGGCGGAAGGCCGGCCAGCTATCAGTCCAGCTCCTCTTTACGCCTGGATTGATGGATTGACAAAGGCCTTGATGGATTGACAGAGAGGAGTACCCGGCACTCAGCGCCGGTCGTGAGCGTCGGCCGCAGCAGTTCCAGCGCTATGCCAGCGATCAGCGTCACCAGCCGCACTAGGCTCCCTACTCTCTCTCTCCAAGGCCTACTAGGCGATTCTTTTCTGGGCTTTTGGAAGCATTTCCGTCTCCTGAAGCCTATGGCTGCTAGAAGAGCTGCTAGGGTTGGGTCAGTGATTCCTGCAGTGGTTCTTTTTCTTGTCCCGGTCTTTGCAGTGCAGACTTGTCCAGGCAGCAACTAGGCGATTCTTTTCTGGGCTTTTGGAAGCATTTCCGTCTCGTGAAGCCTATGGCTGCTAGAAGAGCTGCTAGGGTTGCGTCAGTGATTCATTCGGTGGTTCTTTTTCTGGTCTTTGCAATGCAGACTTGTCTTTGTCCTGGTTTCTGGTCTGGAGTGGAGAGACCCGCTTTGCTGGCGTCAGATGGAGAGTTTGTTAGCAGTCTTTTGGCCTTCTATTAGCCTTTGGTTATCATCGTATTTCTTGCGTTTTCCACGACAGTGTTCTAGTAGCTGCGCACCCCTGGGAAGAGTTTGGATTTCCGTTTTGCGTTGACCTTCTCACGCTGCTTTGTCAGTGTTTTTGCCCATTTTCTCCGGATCAACAAGTCTACACGGCGCGTTTTGTGGATGGAAGCCTTACATGCCAGCCTACACAATATGCAAGACTAGACATCTTGTGGAGGAGGAGGAATAAGAATATTTCCGGGAAGTCCGGTTGAACCAAGCTGAAAAAGTTATGCATTGCGAATACTGACGTAGCTCTGTAGTATATTCAATATTCATTGCCATCAAGTGACGAAGGTTGATGAAGTCACTTTTTCATTCCACAGTACACATCGTTTATGTGCCGTTTCTAAATGCCGCATTTGATTGCCTTTCATCATTGCCAGTTCATTAACGTAGGCGTGTGGATGAGGGGGCAGATGATTCTCTTTCAATTAGGTGGTCCAGGATATGACGACGACTTTTGTTATCCAATCACATCACATTCAATACCACAAGACCGGGCCCGAATAGTTATAGATAATCTGATGTTACTTAAAGAAATCCGTCAATTTTGCGACAGTCATATTAGCCACGTTTTATGCTCTCTTACTCAACTAAGACCAAAGCCACTCATGTTCTAAGCCAAATCCAATGCGCATTGCAGACTCTCAACTTGCCAAGCTTACATCATGCTGACCCGCTTCTCCCGTAAACATCTGCCATCCTCCCTCTTCTACTGACCGGTGGCCAGTTGCAGTGCTGTTGCTCAGCGCAGCCGTGAGCGGGGCTGAGGTGGAGCCGCTGTGCAGGACGGTGTCCGAATGGCGTCAGTTCAACGGGAGCCTCAGCGGTGAGCCTCGGGGGCCACAAATCTGACGAGAAGGGGGCCAAAATTGAGGCCTCTCGGGACAGAAACTGGAGTTGGGCTTCCCGCACCACTTCTACGTGGCCCAGTGCTCTAGTGAAGGCGCCCGATGCACACTGCTGACGCATAGGTTATTCCTGGATTGTCATAGGTTATTCCTGGATTCCTGGATTGTCATTGTCATCCTGGATTCCTGGATTGCTGGGGGCTCAAGGTCACCTGGGAGGGTTCTCTTCTAGATGATGTCAGGGTGTTCATTTGTTGGTTTAATTCTCATTTCACCTTCAGCAAGCAGCGCCAGCAAGCTGATAAATGGCAAAGCTTTGAAAGGGTTGTAGACAATTGATACAATAAATTGTAAGAAAAAGAAAACAGGCCGGAAGCTGGAAAGTGGACTGCAGGTCGGAGGTGGAGTGTCGAACGCGCTACGGAGCCACGACGGCCCTGGTGGTGGACAAAAGCGGGACAGAGCGCTTCGCTCAGGTCCGCATACCCGTCTCCTGCCAATGCGTCCTGGTTTTTTTTTACCTATTTCACTCCTTCCACTCCAGCTTCAGCACCAGTCATTTGTAGAAAACTGTGAAAGCGAAGGCGGGTGCTGAGGTGCGGCCGGATCCAATCGAACGTCTGGCCAACATCTTACGTCGCTCTCCTCGCCTCTGAACCTTACACCCCCTAAACTCACCCCCTCCATCCACTAGTCCACCATCCACCATCAAAATGCTGCTCGCAACTTCTGTTGCTATGTCATTTTCATCTCTCGGGACCCCTCCGAAGGCTTTTGCCTTCTTGTAGCTTGAAGAACAAGGAAAATAACAAGACGCATCTCCATGAAATCATCTCTCGGCCATTTTTGCTTCAAGGATCTTTGAATGAACAAGGAAAATAGGCCTAATTTTATAAAATTAAAATACACTTTTTTATAATAAACAATGCAAAGACACAAATACAATAAAGAATAAAATCAAAAACCATAAATCCAATGGAAAACATTCCCGACAGAAAAATCCTCAATCGACAAAACCTGGTTTTTTCGTTAAATGATTTCTGGGTTCATCAAGCAAGGCTTAATTAAATGTAGAACCCAGCTGCCCCAGGCCCCAGCCCACGCGTTTTCCCTCTCCTCATCTCGCCACTTCTCAGTATTTTCTTCGCACGTCATTCCGGGCATTCCCAGCAATCGGAATTTCCGTAGGCGACATGACAAAAGGGCCAATTATTAGGCCCTGAGGGCAGTTCTTTTACCCGCCTCCAGCCCTGGAGTCGACTCCGCCTCCGGAGGTGGCTTCAATGTTTTCAAAAGCGGAGGTGAGTAAAAGAACAAGTCCCAGCCACCTCCGCTTTAAAATGGCTCCAGTTCTTTTACTCGCCTCCGGAGGCGGAGTCGACTCCACCTCCGCGGAGGCGGCTACAACTTGAGTTCTTTTACTCACCTCCGGAGGCGGAGTCGACCCCGGAGGCGGCTGGGGGCTGTTCTTTTATTCTAACTTTGGAGGTGGAGTCGACTCCGCCTCCGGCTAAAAAGCGGAGGCGGCTTCAAGCTGCCTCCACTTGGCTGGAGGCGACTTTTATAAAGGGGAAAACAATGAAGAAAATAATAAAAAGGGGAAGAAGGGAAAAAAGGAAGGGAAAGAATGGAAATGAGGAAGGGAAAGAAGGGAAAAGAAAGAGAAAAACGGAAAAGAGGAAAAGAACAAAAATGTCAATAGAATGGAAAAAAACAAAGAAAAGAAAAACAAAAGCGCGTAAAGTAGTAGATGCCCAAGCAGGGTGTGAAAATGCGCATAGCCTTTGCCTTAAATCCCCCGAAATAACCTGCATCACGTTGTCAGAAGACACCTGCCTAGTCTGTAGTGCCTATAAATTGCGAGGAATGCACTGTCCTTGTCGAACTAATCCGTCCTCATCTGGAAACCATCCTCCGCAAAATCAACAATGACCTAACCTGGCGAAGTCTCAAGCCTGGATAGAGCATGGATGGATGCATGCATGCATCTATAGCATAGCTGTCCTTCAACTGGCGGCGGTTTCGACTCCGCCGCCAGTAAAAGAACAGCCCTCCTCCAGACAAGTGTCGGCGGAGGCGCCACTGCTTGGCGGCAGCTTTGAGTAAAAGAATAGCCTCCCTCCAGTTGTCGGGGGGAGCGCCGACAGTAGCAAAAGAACTCATAAGCGTCAGCGGAGGCTCCTCCGCCCCCAGCGGTGGAGGCGCCACCGCCTCCGCCAAAAAGAATTGCCCTCTGGTCATAAGCGTTTGATTAAGGGGAAAAGAAGAACAGGCAAATCGTAGGCTGAATAAAGGGCTGTCATTTTCGATGAACAAGAATGGCCCTAAGCCCCAGCCACCTAATCAGGTTGCGCCCACACGAGAAAGGCCCGAAGGCCCTATAGAGCAAAGCACACCCTTGTTCTCATTCATCACAGGAAAGGGCACGACAAAATGTATCTCCTCCTCCTACTTCTTGCAACTTACAATCTTGTTCTTGCAAGTGGTGAGTCAAATTGTTTCCATCTTTGTCTGCAAACCACCAGTTGAATCAATGAACCTTACTCCTAGAGCTATATTCACTCTACTTAGCTCAATCGATCTATTTATCTTTATTTACTCTATCTATTTTGAGTTTTATGAAACCTTACGCACAAATGCTCACTGGTCAAAATTATTTTCAAACAACTGCATCCTTCATTTTATTAACTCCTGGCTACGAAATCTAACCTTCTAAATCTAATTCTAGCAACAATAAACATTCTATCATAAGTCTAAATTCATAATTCATATGATAAGTCATTCTATCATTCTAAGTCCAAATCCAATTACCATTATTATTTTGCTCCATGCCACTGAATTGTGGAATTGTGAAGTTTCATTTGAGAGATTCCTGAGCCGAAGGGAAACAGCTGGTGGGCTTCCACGTCGCAGCAGAAATCTCTCCTGGAAGCCTTCAAGGCGCACCAGCGCGAACTCGCCGAGCACATTCGAAACCTCCACCCTACCCTCTCCCCTTTCAATCTTCAACCTTGACCTTCCGTTCACTCTCCTGCTTACTCTGCCATTGCCGCGGATCACAGAGAAGAGCGGCCTGAGTGCCCAGCACCAGAGATAGATGAGCCCAATAAAAGGTCGAATCGCAGCCTAATAAGGAGGAAGGCAAGTAGGAAAATAGTGGGCGGGATGAATCAGTAGAAGCAGACGGTGTGGAGGACGTTGCGGTCCATTCTCTCCTCGAACTCATTCAGCACTTCGTCTATCTCGTTGTCCAGATCCTCGCAGGCTTCCAACTCAAAAGATAATTAGCTGGCCTTATGGGCAGGAGCTGAGATGGGATGGCCTCACCCGATTGCAAAGCTCGCAGACGAAAAAAGCGCCTATGGTCGCCTCTTCATGGTTGTCCTGCAATGGAGGCTTGAAAGGAAGTGGAAAGGAAGTGAGACTGCCAAGCCTGAATGTCCATGTTGATGACGTGTACGCTGCTGCCGTCGCCCTCCTCCCGGTTCTGGAAGTCCTCCACCACCTTCAATCATTCTCGCTCTGCTCTAGTTGAGACGTGGTTTTGGAGAATGGAGAGGAAAACTTGATCGTAGACGCGTTCTTCCAGGCAGATGACGACGTCGAACTGATCACTGCACTCCTGAAATCGCTCCGGCTTCTCCTTTATCCGGCGATTGCGGTCCAGCATGTGCAGGATCCCGTTCTGAGTGTACCTTCAATCTTACACCTTGGCAACAACTTGTTTCCGTGTTTCTCTTTTTTCTCAATTTCTTCTACTGAGCAGAAGCTGAATTTTTGATCTCGATTGATCCAAGCCAGAGCAAATTGATCCAATCTAGTACTCTAGCAAAGTCAGCGTCTAAATAGGGTACAGGTGGCGATCCTTGAGAACGAGATCCTTGTAGATCTCCTGATAGGTGACGCCGAAGTCGTAGATGTTGGGCTTGTCGGCACTGGGCCCTGGCAGCTTCACCTGTGTCCCGCTCCCGAACGAGGACACTGTGAAGCCTTTTTTCCTTCAATGTCCCCACCTATTATACTTCTATCTCCTGCAACCTACAGCCAGGTTCAAACTCAAGAAAGCTGTGCGCTTCCATGCTGCGATTCATGTTGCTGGAGCAGGATACGGCGAATTTCAAGCGTACCATGCTTTCCTCAACCTGTAGTATATGGCCGTATTCAATCAGCTTTCACCCGCAATTCCCAATCCCAAAAAAAGTTTTTTGCTGCTTCAGCCTTGTTTCAACTGTGCACGCTTTTATTTGAGCAAATTTACTTTCTGCTTTCGTTTCAATATTCGTGCAAACTGCTTTTTCGGCAGCAAAAAAGAAGAAATGGAAGATGAATTCCAAGAAGTGACAAACAACAGCAGAGTGTGTGATAAGAGTGATGCAAGGCGTGTGTCACTGCTGCGGTTGATAGGGTGGGCGGTTGGGCGGGGGGCCGGGCTGCATGAGGTGCGGCGGAGGGGGCCCAGCTCCACCCGGCATGTCTGCAAGCGCCGCCTTAGTTCAGGACTGGAGGAGGCCAAGGAGGAGGAGAGAGGACTTCTGGGCATCATGCTGGGATCCGGTATGAGGCCGCGTCCGTAGAGGACTGCCGCCAGCAGCTTCTTCGTCTCCTCCGCCGAATGTGTCCTGGGCAGCTGCTCCGAGGACACTGGACAAATTACTTCATTACTTTCACTTATTCAAAATATGTCTTCCCAAACTTCTCTGGCTTCCTCTGGCCCAATTTCTGACAATTTCCGATATACAGTAGTTGGGCCAGAGGAAGCCAGAGAAGTTGAGGCGGATGAGAAAGGCTGCCTACCATCGTCATCCCTGAGCAGGGTGTCCAGGTTCTGCTCGTAGATGCCGTTCTGGCGATTGAGGCTCTGCATCTGCTTGTTGGCCTGCTCGGCGGAGGAGATCTACATCTGGCAGGATTGGGGAGCAGGAGGATGGGAAAGGGAAGAAATGGAACCCTGGCAGCTTTCTCGGCCAGTTCAGCCTCGCGAGCAGTGCCGGAGGGGTCGGGCTTGGTGCGGAGGTAGTTGGGCGCCTCCGCGTGCGAGAAGCAGTTCAGCCGACCCTCTGTCAATCGCTGCAAAACTTCAATCTATATCAATCCTCAATCTGCCTCCCTCCTCGTCCATTTGCTTCGCCAAATCCTTCCAGCAGGAAACTATGAAAATAAAATTCTCATTAAAAAAATAAAATTCAAATTAAATCCAATCCTCATAAAAAGAGGGCTGCTAACCTTCAGTTCCGGATCGAAGTCCATGGAGAGGCGAGTGGGACAGATGGCCAGGCCTTTGAAGAGCAGCCGCTCCGCATCGCTGTTCGCGTTCTCCGCCTTCAGCTGCCCGAGCAGAGCTTTCAGCTGGGCTGCCAGGATGGAGTAGCTCTCCAGCATCTCCGGCCTTGCAATCCATACACCAGCTAATCCTGTGCCCCACAAAAGGCCATCCCACCACTGCACTTGCTCCTGCAGCTCCAGCTTGGCCAGCAGGTTGTGGATGGAGCCTTGGATTTCGGCCGCCTTGCTCTCCAGCTTGCCCAGAGCTTCTTTCCCTGCCGCCGGACAGCTGACGCCCGCCAGACCCTCCATTTGGCTGGGTCTAAGTTTTGCTCTTTCACTCTTGTCCAGCGGTGCATGGCTGGGGTAGGTAGGCAAGAAAGTGCGCAAGTGTTTAGCATTGTGCCTTGCAGCCTCAGGAACCAGCAGGAAACGTCGTCAGCAAATATAGGCTCCTGTGAAGCTTGGAAAAGATGTAAATTGCGGATTTGATTGAGAAGAGCCAGAGGATCGATTGATACGAGCCATGGAGGAAGCTTTGGAGCCCAGCATTCAGAACATCCTGGACCAGAAGTCCCTGAAATGGATCTTCGTGGGCGGCAAAGGCGGGGTGGGCAAAACCACCACCAGGTCTCCCATCCTCTTCTCCCCCTCTAAAGTGGCTTTCAAAGGAAACCCCGATGTTTTCAGCTGCAGTCTGGCGGTGCAACTGGCCGCGGTCCGCCAGAGCGTCCTCGTCATCTCCACGGACCCCGCCCACAACATCTCCGACGCCTTCAACCAGAAGTTCGGCAAGGCGCCCAGCAAGGTCTTCTTTCAGAGGCTGGATTGAGGCAGGGAGAGAAGATGTTGGGGGAGTTGGTAGGTGTCAGGGTTCGAGAACCTGTTCGCCATGGAGGTGGACCCGAACCTGGGCCTCAGTCAGATGACGGAGGAGGAGGAGGAGGGCAGCGCCATGGGCATGGGGCGCGCCGTCATGCAGGAGTTTGTGGGCGCTTTTCCCGGGATCGACGAGGCCATGAGCTTTGCCGAGGTCATGAAGTACTCATCTACCTTCATCTTCTCTTCTGGGCAGGAAGGGACAGAACTCTTCCTGCAGACTCATCCAGGACATGAACTTCGACGTGGTCGTTTTCGACACTGCACCCACGGGGCATACACTACGTTTGCTTCAGTTCCCAGCCCTCATAGAGAAAGGCCTCGGCAAGCTGCTCAAGATCAAAGCCTCCTTCACGCCCATGATCAATCAGGTACAACCCTTCATCCGAAATATCAAACATGAAAGAATGATGCAAGAATTGGGCATCCTAGGTATCGCAGATGATGGGCATGGGTGAGTCCTCTGGAGATGAAGCGACGGCAAAATTGGAGCAGGCCCTGCCCACCATCTCCAAAGTCCGCCAACAGTTCGAGAATGCCGTTCACATCCTCCTTTTTTCATCCCCATAAAAGGCACATGGATTTCAACGCTGTAGGATCAGACGACCTTTGTCTGTGTCTGCATCGCAGAATTCCTGTCCCTCTATGAGACGGAGCGATTAGTTCAGGTTCTCTTCAATTCTTTTTCTCCTTCATAGTTCAAAGGATGACTGGGTCTGTTGAGGAGCTGACAAAGCTAGGCATCGATACGCACAACATCGTGGTGAATCAGCTGCTCTTCTTGGGCCCCAACTCTTCCTGCAGCTTGTGCAAAGCTCGCAACCGCATTCAAACCAAGTATCTGGACCAGGTTTGTCTTGTCAATTCGTCTTCCCACAAATTTTTCCAAAATATTCCACTTCTGCAGATAGAGGACCTCTATGAAGACTTTTACATCACCAAACTCCCCCTATTGGATGAGGAGGTGCGGGGAACAGAGCGCATTCGAAAGTTCTCCCAACATCTTTCCGTTCCCTACAAAGCATCGCAATAGACGATGCTGCAAAAACTCGATCGCCCTGATTGCTTGTGATAATATTGGATCTTTGTTTTTGAGTTCTATATATGAAGGGTCTAATTTAAAGAGTGCAACATGCAAGGCGCAATAAACCTGCCCGTGCTAGCAGCCTTTCTATTTTATTGCAATTTCGATTGGTTGCAATCAAACATAGGATTAATCAAAACTGTAAGTTTTTTCTTTATATTAGACAGAAAAACAGTATTGCAACGCTTCAAACAGCCGGTCTAAAAAAGTGCAATTGAAATAGGTAGAACACCAATTTCTTTGGCAACAATCATCTGTAACAATTTGTCATTTTATTGCCATTTTTACTTTTTACCTTTTTAAATTTTTCTAATAAATTCTTTCTGTTGACGACATATTCCGATTTCAATGGTCGTTTGCGTTAGTCATTATTATTCGTTAGCAAATAAAAACTATCTACCAAAATAATGATGCCAATTTAATAACAAGACTAAAATGCTACAGCACGAGAAGCTTATGAATTTTCGGTCATCAAAAAGAAATAGACAAGTATTAACACAATAGTGATTTATTTTGTATTGAATTGAGCATAACTTTTTACATGTTCAATTCATTGGTTTTGTCCATCTAAAAACTCCACTGGTCATTTATAAGTAGGCGGCAATTTTGGCACAAAAAGCACAAAAAAATTAGAAAAAGTAATAAAAAAAAATAACAAAAAATAAGGTAAAAATGCAATGAATTGCCATAAAATTAAATAGAAAAAAATTGTTGAATTTTTTTAGATATAATAAAACTAAAATTGTCGAAAATTAACAATATCAAAATCAAATTGAGACTAGCTAAGTAAAATTAAGTTTTGCAGACATTTGCAATATGATCAATATTTATTGCGAACCATGCTTCAATTGAGACATTTATTTCTTCTGTTTGAAGCCCAAAAAGTACTAAAATCCAAAAATTAATCTTAAAATTTTATTTAAAAATCGAGGAAGGATGGGAGTGAAGGGAAGGACGGGAGTGAAGGGAAGGACGAGGACGGGAGGGAAGGACAGGGGGGAAGGATGGGAGGGAAGGACAGGAGGGAAGGATGGGAGGGAAGGACGGGAGGGAAGGACGGGAGGGAAGGACGGGAGGGAAGAGAAGGACGGGAGGGAAGGGAAGGACAGGAGGGAAGGACGGGAGGGAAGGGCAGGACGGGAGGGAAGGGCAGGGCGGGAGGGAAGGGAAGGGGGGGAGGGAAGGGAAGGACGGGAGGGAAGGGAAGGACGGGAGGGAAGGGAAGGACGGGAGGGAAGGGAAGGACGGGAGGGAAGGGAAGGACGGGAGGGAAGGGAAGGACGGGAGGGAAGGGAAGGACGGGAGGGAAGGGAAGGACGGGAGGGAAGGGAAGGACGGGAGGGAAGGGAAGGACGGGAGGGAAGGGAAGGACGGGAGGGAAGGGAAGGACGGGAGGGAAGGATGGGAAGGAAGGGAACGACGGGAGGGAAAGATGGGAAGGAAGGGAAGGATGGGAGGAAAGAAAGGACGGGAGGAAAGAAAGGACGGGAGGAAAGAAAGGACGGGAGGAAAGGAAGGATGGGAGGGAAGGAAGGATGGGAGGAATACGCCTGGCTAACTCTATGGAAGGCTAAAACATGGCTAAAACAGAAGTTGGCTGCTGATTTACTTTCAGCTGTCGACTCTGAGGAAAGCCAAAAATTAAAACTAATATGCTGCCAACTCTGTGGCTTTATATATGAAACTGACCAAGACCCAAGTCTTCGAAAAAAGGTGGCTGACCTGAGCCCATCACTGAAAGCAGGAGATGTTTGGGCAGATGTTCGAGCGGCTCTGGACACCAAGCACACCACATGTTCCCCAGTGCCGGCCAATCTCAAAAGGCCCCGTCACACTGGGGCCAGGGTTGCTGGCAGTGATGGAGTTGCAGTTCTGGACCAGCGATGGGGATTCAGGATGACATTGAGGTGGGTCGGGGATTGTGGGTAGGTAGGTAAGAAACAGCCAGTTGCAAGCTGAGCTGTGAACAGTTGATTGGGAGGACAGCTACTGATCGTGACAACCCAGAGGGCTCGCCCACACCAGACGCCACCGCCCGAAGGCTTAGGTCACTGTGGGATGGGGTCGATGAGGGTGCGCCAATCTCCACTCCCCAAGCTTCTTCATCATCTGCTCATGTCTAAGCACTGAGAGCAAGATGAAGAGGAAGCCTGGAGAGGGAAGGAGGCGGCTTACGTCGAGGGGTAGCCAGACATATTGCGTCCAAATGGCCAGGGGTTGGGCTTATGAAAGAAGGGATTTGGGGACTGAAAACTCGTTCGATTCAATCCCATTTTATAGGCAGCCCTACTGATTGTGTGCACAAGATAAGGTTTAATCTTGTATCTCGTCCATCTCACCAGGGGGTCTTCGCACTTCTGATTGTGTGCACATGATGAGGTGTAATCTTGTAACTCGCTCATCTAACACAAAATTAAGATGCCTAATCGTAATAAACAATAAGGTCACTGCAATTCACAAAGAATTGTTGAGAGGAATTCTTTGTGTACTGATAAACACAGTAAGCTGTGCATTTATTGGCTTTAGCCGAAAATACCCTGTACTTTTTCAAACAAAACAGAACAGAACAGTTTGATCCTCTTACTTTGCGAAACATGCAGATGAATGAATGAATGAATGTTTACTTCGGACAAACCGGGAATGAGTGCAGTGACAAAATTGACAGATGATGTAGTAGCAGGCTGATTCCCACTGGGACTTCGAAATGGTTCCCTGCAATTGCCGGTTTCCATCCACTCCGAAGCCAGCATTCAACGAATTGCTGAGGCGGTGAATTGTGGGGATTCTATGTACTGAAGCGGCTTGTCCATGGCGGCCTCGGCATGGGCGAACTCCTCCGCCTCTGCATCTGCCTCTTCGCCCTGTCGCGGAGGGCAGCTTTCCAGGCCTTAGAGGACACTCTCACATTTGTGATCGCCAAACTTTCTGTCCAAAGACCACCTTCATTCGAGCCAGCAATCCCTTGGCCAGCTCTCCGAAGCACTTCTTGAACACAAGATGGAAGCCGAAGCTGAATAGAAGGATGGTAGGAAGCTCGAGAAGGAGGAGGAAGTAGAGGAGGTATTGAGGTCGAAGTGGTAGCGGGCAGCGAAAAGTGGACGAGGATCTCCCTTCCTCCCTCAGCCTTCCTAGGTGGAGCATAGAGCTGGAACCTGGCCCGAAGTTGGCTGACGAGGCGTAACTGACCACTGACGAGGCGTCTCGAAGGCCTAACCACTGGCCTCCAAGGCCTAACCTGGAAACATTAAAGGGGTAGATTGGTACGGTGTAGCAAAAACTAGAATTTGTCACAATTATAAACCAGTTCATCGGCTATGCCATTTCAGCGCTTGAAAGCAAAACAGTTGTCAAATTACAATTTTTGGTTCTTCATTAATGGACTGCAATAAAATGATTTATAGCCGCGCAACATTAGCCTTCAGCTTTTGTGGCCTCATTAACCAAACGCTGCCTGACAGCCCTAGCTCAATCAGGCAGAAGCTGGTGATAATAAACTTATCCAATTAATTACACTCATTTAGTCAGTCGTTTTTTCATGTCAACCTCAATGAAAAATTAAAAAAAGGGATGAATTTAAACTGTTCAAATAATATGATAACCGGTGTGGTAATTAAGGCATGAAGCTTCCCTCCTTCTAATCTATTTCTCCAAGCATCACTTTTCATGCTGCTCGGATTTTCTCAAAAATAAACTACGAGGAAAAGAAACAAATTTTAAGCAGCTGCATCATCGAGCCCATAACGCTGTTCCAGAAGAGCTCTCAAGAACATGGAGGCCGTAACATTTTGTTGACTAATGGGCTGATCTTTTCATTTATTGTTTCATAGCCCTATGGCATCAATTTCGCACCCAAAAAACCAAATTCGGAATAAAACAGCATATCAGCCATTCTCCTGCTTCTTCGCCGGAATTTAAAGAATGAGTTTGGCCTTACATTTTCCATGTCTTTTTTGGCTGATGTTTTATTTCCCATTTTAGAACACATTTGTATTCACAAAATTTGGCTCAAGTGTAGAGATTTTCAATGGAATAGGCTCAAGGGATTTTCAATGGAATTTTCAATTTCCGATAGGCCATCCAAGGCGCGCAGAGTAGCAATGGGCGGGGGCAGGAATAGCCGTCCCTGCCTCGTGTCAGGTGCGCGCTACGGAATCGCCTACGGTACAGAGACCGGCTTCTCCTGGCACGAAAGAGGCCCCGCCTTCCACCCTCCCCTCCCCTCCACAACTCTCAATGCACCTCAGCCTGTCATGTGAGGGCCCCCCGCCCCTGGACGCCCAGTCCCTGGACCGCTCCCCCTTTTTCTACACACAAACTCATAGGGGAAGCTTCCCGAGGCCTCCCCCACCCTCCCCTCCTTTTTGCACCCACAGCCAGCAGGAGTTGTGACCAGGCGCTGGTTTGGCGAGTGAGTTGGAGGAAGAGGAGAAGAGGTTGTAGGTAAGAGCCACTGGGAGGTGTGTAGCGTCCACAGCGGGCAGCCGACAACCGACGCCCAGCCCTTGTGCGACCAACGCCGCCCAGCCCATCCAACACACACTGCAACCTCACCAACCCTCCTACAATCCAACCAAACACCATTTTCCCCTTCGCCAACGCCATTCGAGCCTCCGCCATGGCCAACCGACTCTCGGATCAGCTTACCTTCGGAGGTTCAGTCTTCATTCATTCTACCCTCTGTCGTCTCAATTTGATAAAGCCTAGTCTAGACATTCTCATTCTTTGAGAGATAAAGAGCTGAGTGGTCAAAGCTGACCTGTTTGTCAGGCTCTATCTCAGGGCTTTTTTGCATCAGTCTAGCTAGCTCTATCAAGGCCGGTTCTGTGTGTACTCAGTCTGGCTGCCGAGTTGCAAAACAGGGTTTTTCCAGCAGCTGGAGGCAGATAAGCTTTCCGCTGTTTTTGCCCCAGCTGCTCTTATCGCTTGCTCTATAGGGCTGAGATTTTAGAAAAGCAGCTCAGGGCTGACTCTGCACACAGCGTTCAAACAGGAGAGCGAGATAAAGCTGGCCACTCTAGGGGGGAAATGTGCGGCAGGAGGGAGGAGTGGGAATGGTGGCGTAGGGGCTGGTCACGCGGAAATTGTGTTCGGGGGAGGCTGAGGCGGTTGTGTGGGTAGGGAGGCGGAGCTTGCCAAGCCTCATGATAGCGACGTGGCCCTTTACAACGCGTGGCGGGGGGGCCGTGCGATGTGTGCCAAGTTGCGTCAGGAGACTAGGGAGAGGAGGGGGAAGGGGGGATGGGAAAGGTGGGGTGGTAGGCAGTTAGGAGGCGTGGCGAAGCCTATAAAGGTGGCCAGGTCACAAGCAGACGCAGCATTTGTGAAGCGCCAAACTGCCTCGTAGCTTGTGGGCCTTTGATCTCCCAGAAGGATGGCCGCCGTGAGCTTGGAGTGGCCGCCCTTGGTCTTCTCCTTCTCACAGTCCGACAGTGAAAAAGGTCCTGCTTTCCCTCGGCAATCAGATCCAGAGATAGGGCGACGTCAGCGGTGCGATAGATTGCATCAGGCCAACGTTACAGCTAGGACTCTAGGAAAAGGCCAGGTCTCCTAGGACCTCATTGAGGCTTCCTCAGCTCAAATCAGACCCTCCTTTTTGCCTCAAAGACGGAAGTAGGTGAGAGTCAGGGGGAATATAGCAGAATTGCTTCTCAGCTCAGACCCTCAGAAGCTGGTCTTTACAGAATATCATGCTAGACGAAGGTAGCATGACAGTGATCCCAATTCCAGAGCCAGAGATGGGTGGATGGAGCGGGTCGGAGGAGGGCGGGAGCGGGAAGAACTCCTGGTCCGGCTCCGAGGCCGGGGCTGAGGGCGCTGGGAAGGAGGAGCGGAGTGGACTGACGCCGGGCCTCCTGTCCGCGGCGGTGACGGGGGCGGAGACGCCGCCGCTGGGCAGCTCCGCGCCCGGCTCCTCGCCGACACCGAAGCGTCTGCGCCGGCGTCAGAACACCTTCACGGCCTCCACCTTCCACGACTCCTACCGCCTCACCGGGGAGGGCCTGGGCCGTGGGGCCTTCGCCTCTGTTCAGGTACTACACTACTCCCTAAGACTCTTCTCTCTTCTTTCTCCTCCTCAAATCATTCAAGCATCCTTCTACTCCATTCTCCTCTAGGTACAATTCCCTAAGACTCCTCCATTCCATCTCCTCCTCAAATCATCCTCTCATCCTCCTCCTCCATTCTCCTCTAGGTACAATTCCCTAAGACTCATCCATTCCATCTCCTCCTCCATCATTCACTCATCCTCCTACTCCATCCTCCTCTTCCCGTTTGTCCTAGAGACTCACAGTTAGCTGGCAATGCAGGCCTGTGAGTCCCGTGCGAGCGGGAAGGAGTTCGCGGTGAAGATCGTGGAGAAGCGACCGGGCCTCAATCGGGGCCGAGTGATCAAGGAGATCGAGACCTTCCACTTGTGCGCCAACCATCCGCACATCGTCCAACTGGTGGAGTACTTCGAGGAGGACGACAAGTTCTACCTCATCTTCGAGAAGGCCCGCGGCGGACCGCTCCTCAACCACATCCAGCGCCGCGTCCACTTCACCGAGTTCGAGGCCGCCCAGGTCGTCCGGGACATCGCTACCGCCCTCAAGTTCCTCCACGACAAGGGCATCGCGCATCGGGATGTGAAGCCTGAGGTACCAATGTCTCGATGAACGAACTGAGAATTTGTTATTTTATTGATACAAGTAGGTAGATAGTTTCTTAGCATTTTTCATTTCCACTACTCCTCCATTCTCAGCTCAGCTCCAGCCCTTTTCCAGAATGTGCTCTGCGTGGACCCGCACCGGGTGAGCCCCGTCAAGCTCTGTGACCTGGACCTGGCCTCCAAGAACCACGCCATCCCCCGCCAGACGCGCAACCACAACATCACCACGCCGGAGCTCCAGAGTCCGGTTGGTGTGGCCTCTTTTTTTGCTCCCCCATTTGCTCCCTCCCCAGGTCACCGGATAAGGGCACTGTGTGTTTGTGCTAGGGCGGGCGCATTTGTACGGCAAAGCAGGGGTTTAGGCTGTAGGCACCGCCACGTTTGACTGGGCAAAGGGCACACACACACAGAGACAAACCTCCCGTAGGCTAGGCCGCCAGGGGTGGAGGCTGTTTGGTCAGGTCCAGTGATCCATCACTACGGATTGGGGGGAGGCCGCCTTTTCATTCCCACTCCTCTCTCATCCCCTCACACCCCCACACAGGCCCCTGCCACACAGCGCATCGATTGGACAGATGTGGCACATATTTCATGCCGCCACACACTGCAGGGCCCAGAGAGCCCTGCTGACACTTTTACCAGGGCCTTGCAGAAGGGGGGTAGGTTTGGCGGCATTGGCAAGTGCTCAAGTCATGGGGCTGGGGAGGCCCAAGCGGAGTCTGGGGGCAGTCTAGGCAGGAGAGAACTCGTGACGCAGTCCCAAGGCCGCCCCCCTCCTTCCACTCCCCTTCACTTCCATCAATAAAGGCTCCACCCCCCTCTCTCCCACCTCTGGATCGATGGAGGGTGCTGGGTGGGGATTGCGGAGCGCATTGCAAAGCCCAGTGAAGCCAAGCCTCTCCCTATGAAGAGGCCTATCTGAAGTGGCCGTCCTCTCTAGGCCGCCAAATCCTCTAGGCCAAGACTCTCTTCCACCAGGGGCCACAAAGGCTACTCTTTGGAGGACTGGTGGTGGAGGCCCCTTTGGCCTCTCCCTTCAGGCCTCTCCCAACCCCTCCTGCCCTCTCTGGCTGTGTAGTAATGAATGCCTACTGAGAGGCCGGGCCAGCACCTAATGCTCCCAGGGGCCAATTTGAATCCCTCCCCCAGCGGTCGTCTCAATGGATGGGGAAAGAAGGGAGGGCCATTGCACATTGCAAAGACACGGCCAGATAGAAAGGCCCCAACCGGAAACTTTAGCCTGTCTCAGAGAGTTGTGTAAAAACGGGTTGGGGAGATAGCAGACACAGACAGGACGCGAAGGGAAGCGAATGCCGCCGAGCCAACATGTCTGGTCTTGTGCGCTTCACGTGAAAAAACCCAAATAAGCATCCTACACACTCATACGCATTCCATACGCATACGCATTCCTTCTGACACATCTTGTCACCCTTTGTGGCCCTGAGTCCAGACAAATTATGATAAAATAGAACCCTTTTTCCCTTTTTCCCTAGCCGGCCCCCTTCCGTTGCCTTTTTCCTGCCACTCTTGCACCAATTTCCAGTGCTGCGATCCAGTCTTTGCTGTTTTCTCCCACTCACAAGAAAGAGAAAGCAATGCCTCAGGTGGGCTCGGCAGAGTTCATGGCGCCCGAGGTGGTGGACGCCTTCGTGGGCGAGAGCCTCAAGTACGACAAGCGCTGCGACCTCTGGAGCCTCGGCGTCATCCTCTACATCTGCCTCTGCGGCTACCCGCCCTTCTACGGGGAGTGCTGGCGCGAGAACTGCGGCTGGGACCGCGGCCTGCCCTGCAATGACTGCCAGGAGAGCCTCTTCGGGCGCATCCAGCAGGGCGCCTTCGACTTCCCCGGCGAGGACTGGGCCGCCGTCAGCCCCGCCGCCAAGGACCTCATCCGCCGCCTCCTCGTCAAGGACGCCCGCCTCCGCCTCACGGCCGCCGAAGTCCTGCGACACCCATTCCTGGCCGGGGAGGCTCCCAAGACCCCGCTGCCTACTCCGGACGTCCTACTGCGCAACGACTCCGCTCGGGATCTGGCCAACATCAACGAGAACTTCGTGGCCGTATCGCGGGTGCTCCCCGCGGCGCCGCCGGCTCACCAGCCGCACCCTCACGCCTTCTTCCCGCCCGCCGCCGCCGCTCCGCTCAGCCTCAACAACGCCCGCGCCTTCATACCATCCGGTATCCCCTTTCTCATCCCCTCATCCTCCTCTCAACTCCATAGCCTCTCTGGGGCTTGCAGGAGGAGCGGAAAGGGCAGGCAGTCCTGGGGGGCTTTTTCTTGCCCCCCGCGGACGCGGGTCGGCTGGCTCTGGGTCCGGGTCGCCGGCCCTGCACCACTCCCGTTGCTCCGGCGCCAACCTCTCCGAACGGCTCTCGGACAGTTCCGACACGGGCCTCGTCGTGGGCGCCGTCTAAGCCCCTCCCCTCCTCCCTGCTTCACTCCCCTAGGCTGTCCCCTCCGCAGTCCTTCCCGCTCCTCTCCTTCCACTGGGTGTAGGCTGTTTAGAACTGCAAGCTAGCCTCTCTATCTCTCTCGCGAACTCGCCCTGCGCCCCTATCATGTGCCTCCTGGTATCAGCTGCACGGGAAGGATCTCTCCGCCTGCACACCAGCACCCCCAGCCCCCCTTCCCGAACCCTGGCTCTTCCTTTCATCGGATGAGCAGCCCCTCCCTTTTTGCCGAGGGCGCCCCCCTCCTTTCACTTCGCCTGCCTGCTAGCACCCTTTATGCAATCGCCCTTGCATCCTTCGCCTCTTCAGCCCAGCAGCAGCAGTCCTTCTGTCCGGCCATGACTCCCCACTCCTCCAATGGCCCCTGGACCCTGTGCAGGGGCGTTTCTCCTATACGGGCCTCTACCCTCCTACACTCTCCACCTTGCTTCCATTCATTGGGTCAGAGTCCGTCTCTCTCTCTCTATCTTTCTCCCTCCCTCTGCTAGCGCCTGTACAAAGGATTACGCCCCACGTTGTGCCCCTTGTTGCCTCTGGCCCGCCCCACTAGAGCACCCCCGTCTCCTCCCCCCGTCAACTCTGTGATTTTTGCTCAACCGGCTCCTGTGCCCCCCGCTGCTTATATCGATTTCCAGCAACTATATGACAGCGCCTCCCTTCTTCAGCCTCCCCTCCCTGCAAACCAAGCCCCTCAACTGTGCCTGAAAACAGCCCCGAGACGCGTGTTTTGAAGCGGGCAGCGGTGTTATTTTCGTCTTGGAAACGCGATAGCAGACTCCAACCCATGCCTAGCCTCGAATGAGCCCCAATGAGAATGCGGGAAATCGTAGCGAGTGAGGAGAGGAGCTTCTCTGCCCGCGTAGCCTAGCGCAGTGATCTGGGTCCCTCATTCACTCACTCCACTTCGTCCAAAAGGCTTCTCCTGATGACCAAGTGGTGACAGTTCAACGGTTTCCTTTGACGCAATCTTTTCTCGGCCTAGACTAGCTCAAGGGCCTTTCTCATTGCTGCTTCCCTGATGAGAACGCGAACCGCCCCCCCCCCCCTCCCCCCTGGAATGTCATTTTCTCCACCCCACCCGTACTGCTCACTTTTGATACCAATGCTTGCGGATTCTATCTCCGGCCACCACCCTCGTGGAAGCAAACTCAGCACTGCTTGTTCCTGTTGACAGCGTTTGGCACCACAGTCCATCCCTTCCTTGCTTCTATTGACGGGTTCCTCTCGCCTCTCTACCCTTTTTTTAGCAATCCCAAGTCTCCTCCTCACTAACCCCAGCCAGCCTATCACTTGTCACTACATCTTCCAGCCCCCTTCTCTCTTGCAATCAGCCTCCAACCCCTCCACCAACGCTAGCCGGTTAATCTGTAAATGTATGCCAGGACGCTTACTGATAGAGATGGGTAGTGTGAGTGGGTCAGAGAGGCTTCTCCAAACCTCTCCGCCTTAAAAGATGCAGTCTTGTTTTGCGAGGAGAGGCGAGTACTTTTTACGCGGAACAGCCGAGCATTTCTCAACCTTTATTTGGCCCCCATCCATTTTTGCATCCCTTGAAACAGGTGAAAAATACAAAAAAAATTGTGCGACCCTTGTTGATCTGCCTGGTTGACAATTCTTTGTCTTCTTTAAGAAACCTCGTCCTCTAGTTGTTCTCTGCTAGTTTCCCAGGCTTGGCTGTACACATGGTTTTCCTCAGCTCACGATTCCATGCCACCCCTCTTTGGTGTAAGGAAGGGCTATACCCTGTCGATAAGCACACATTCACATGCACTTGTTGCACTCTCTTCGGCTGCTTCATCCCTGATTCCCAGCTGAATCGCCCCCCACTTTCCTACTGGCACAGCTCCTTCACCTCTTCCCCTTGGCTTCTTTCAACCCTCCTTCATCCATACTCTATCCCGGCTTTCCCAGTTGCGCTCCCTCGGCCAAATCATTTTGAACAAAAACCGATAAACTCTCCCAAAAATCCCGCTCCTCAGACAAGACACACTTTCAAAACGGACACCAATCTCAACTGTTCCATAGCGGACACCGAACAGACACGTATGCAAATGTGCAGGAGTATATTGGCGTAGACGTGGGCTGGAAAGACAGGGGCGCAAACATGTTTTCTGGGGGCGGGGGGTGGTGGATGACTGGTGCTTGCGTGTAGGGGACACGTCGGCCTGAGTGTCTTCGTATTGCGAACAAACAGGGCATAGAGGAGGACACGGAAAGAGGGCCTATTTTTGGCCCCAGCCAAAGTATATGTGAGTCACCAAAGGGAGTAGGCCGGGGAGTCTTCTTCGTGAAAGACGCGAAAGTAGGCCAGAATCACACCGAAGCTCAGCCCGTTGGCCAGGAACACGAAGAAGCAGTTCCAGCCGCTGATCTGCAATTTCCTTTCTTTCAAGCAGTCTTCCGGCAGGGGCAGAGCATTTGGCATTTTCAATTACCACTTTTCATGAAAAGAGAATATTTTTGCTTCATGTGCTATGTAACTGTGAAAATTTCATTTGCGCTTTCATAAGCGAAAAGAGGTGCTTTGGAATCTTTCAGTATAACTCGAAACAAGAAAAATAGTTTCTGTACACGTGCAGGGGTGAATGGAGGCATGCGCACAAAAAGAGAAAGGTGCATTGCAAGGACAGCGGGCTCAGAATAGGCTGGAGCCGAATCCATCATCATCGTCCCTGTGCAGGAGGAAGTAGGCGAAGATGGTGCCGAAACAGGCGATGTTGCCGGCCACGGTGAGGCCCAGCGCTGGCCCGCTGATCTGAGGACGGGCAAGCTGTTCACTTCATGCTCAGTGCACAGGAGGGACAGTTGGCAACGAAACATTGATCTACGTCTAATTTTCAGCAAGCATTCTAATGGTTTCTAACGACATAGGGTTGGCTTTTTTTTAAATAGTTTTAAAGATTATTACCTGACGCTGATGGTATTTTATTGTACTTAAGAGGTGTTTTTTGGTAGACACAAGAATCCTACAAACGGGGGCAGACCTAAATTTTTTGACCTCCCTTCTTTATTGCAGAATTTCCATACATTTTTATGTAACTCCACCAAATTTGGGCGAAAAATATTCAGAAATGGGCTCACAACAGCTCCAACCGTGAAGGGAGATGGAAATTTTGCGAAAATTTGAGTTTTGGTGAGTTCTCTTGTGTCCTCTAGTTTGCATCGAAATTAGCCGTGTCTCAAATTATGGCAAATTTTTTCACCAAATACCAAAATCTCAATTAATTCGCAAAATTTTGATTAAAATCAGTTTAAAAACTCGTATATTTCCCGTTATTTGCGAAGGATATCTATTCCATTTTTGAATTTCTTACGTAATTTTGGTCTAGAAAACACTCAGAAAATTTTAAAAGGGTGTGGACACATAAAACTATTGAGACATTTCTGCATTAACTCTAAGATTCGCCCTATGTTATAAAATAGGGCACTTAGTTAAGGTAAAATTTTTGCACTAAAATCTAAAAAAACCTCCTACTCTTTTGTACATGAAAAGTTTTCAATTTCCTTTTGTAATCTATTTACTCTGACACTTAGTCAAGTACCTATCAAGAAAATTTGGTCAGTTTTTGGTAACAAAATTGAAAATTGATCCAGTGTGCGGACAGCCTTTCAATTTTGCAAATCAAACCTATTGAAACTCTCAAATTTCAGCAATATTTTGACCTCCCTTTACGTTTGAAGCTGTTCTGAGCCCAATTCTGCATATTATCCGCCAAAAATGGGTGGAGTTACTTAAAAAAGTATGGGGATTCGGAATATTGGGGGTAATAAAAAATGGGGTTTAAAAAATTAATGTCCGACCGATTCTTGGTCCTCTCAGAAAACGCCTCTTAATCAGGCTTGAGTCGCTCATTGCCACCATTTGAACTTTCTTGTGGGCCTAGTATTCCTCCAAACTTATGAAAAACTCAAAATTTAAAGCTCTTATTTGAAAATTAATCTCTGAATACATAATCTCTTTTTAAACAAGTATATGGCGCAAAGCGCAATAGGTGACCGCGGAGCGCTTGCACCTTCACAAGTAGCAAAATCCTAATTTTAAGGAAAATTTCTGCTGTAATTACATTCATCTCAAAAAAAATTCTCTTAAACCAATATTTTTAAAAAATTTTTTCCTTTTTTTTTTTTTTTTTTTATTATTTTCTTTTAATATTCTTTTAAATAAAAAAAACTCTCTTCTTTTCCTTCCTTTTATATTTTTTTTTTTTATTATTTCTCCTAAAAAACTGAACATTTGAAAATTCCTGGGTATGTATTGATTGAAGAATGTTTGGTAAAATTAATAGCACTAGAGTAATCAAGACCCACAGAGAAAATTGATAGTTACAAGTGATTGACAGATCAAATCTTTGCTTGAGGTATTTTGCCATAAACCTAATTATGTTTTGGCAAGCTTTCATAATTGTTGATCTCGTGGGTATTTAAATCGTGTGTCTTATTTATGTCATCAGTACTTATAAAGAAAATAAACTAGCCGAAAAGAATATTGGAAAATTACCATTCATTTTAAAATGAAATGGTAAAACCATTTTGCGCTGCTATCTAAAATGAGCAATTGAATAGCATAAGAGAATATTTCAACAGTAATTTAGCAAATTATAAGAAAAGGCCATGTGTTCCAACGTTTTGAGGCAAATCGAAGATTCTTAGGGAAAAATATAAATGAAAATTGATGAAAAAAGGCACCGTGTTAGTGATGGCCAGTATGACAGGGAGGCCGAAGGCGGAGATGAAGATGCCAGTGGTGAGAAAGAGGGCAAACTCCACACAGGCGCTCGAGCCCGCCATATCGTCCGTGTACCGCCGCGCTATGCTCATCGGCCACGGGCTCATGATGTAGAAGATGAGCACGAAGAGTGGGGACCAGGGCATCGACCTGCTTCCTCTTATCCATCAATCCCCTTCCTCCATCAGGCTATTTTATATTATAGGTACATTCTGGCTGGGGTACCGAATCTGGCAGGTATGCTAACTTACCATTACCCACACACCCTGCGCTAACTTATCCCCTAGTTGATACGGCTTTGACACAGTATATGATGTGTTAGCGCAGGGTGTGTGGGTAATGGTGAGTCAGTATAGCTAAGCCAGATTTGGTACCCCAGCCAAAATGTACCTATAGTATAAAATGCTCTACTCACCCTGGGTCGGGGAACTGCAGAGCACAGCCGAGCACCAGAAACGTGAGACCGATGCAGCCGGCCAAAGCAAGCCCTATTAACGCTGCAAACTATTTCAGTGAGTGCATTTTCTGTGGGTTTCATGAAATGGCACCTTTGACGCCTGCCATAAAGAAGCTGTCTTGATTCTGTCAGAGAAATTGGTAGTAAGGGTCCTAGTGTGTGGTCGGCAACGTGAATCAGTATGAGGATCACGGAACTCGCCTTCCAATTGCGCAGTTTCGTGCCCGTTTGCATGCGAGCGCATTTACTCCACCAAGTTCAGCATGATCTATTCTTTTATCAATCTAGACAAATCGTGTATTTTTCTTTTGCATCCGTATCTAAATGACCCAGCCAAAAACGCTATCCATCAATCAACTCCAATAGAAGCAACCTATAAAGCAATCAACTGCGCGAATAAGGTAGCAGTAAACGCGCGCCATGCCCAGATGCGTTTCCTTGCCTCAACTCTCCAGCTCTCCAGCACCTCAGAAGCTGTTTTGCTGCTACGCACAATCCATGGCCTCTGCTGAAACGCCGGCGCCTCCCGAAGGTTGCTTGCCCCCTTATGGAATCTCTAATGTTGCTGCAATTGCTACTTCTGTGCAGATGTGGAAACGCGGAAGATCATCGACAAACTGGCCTTGTTTGTGGCCAAGAATGGGCCGGAGTTTGAGCAGATGACGAAGGCCAAGCAGGAGGGCAACCCTCGCTTCTCCTTCCTCCACACCCACGGCCCGCACTACAACTACTACCAGTTCCGCGTGGCAACTGAGCAAGCCAGTTGGTCATGATTTCTGCAGCTTTCTCAACTTCCACTCATCACCAGCCAGAAATCCCTGGAATGGAGAGGAAGGGAATCTTCATCCGTTTTTCACATACCAGCCATGAAAGGAAAGAATGAAGATTTCCCTCCCCTCCCGGATCAAAAGCTCTAAAATTGCTCACTCGCTCATTCTTCTGGGCAGTCCTCTCTGTCCAGAAAAAATGCCCTGATCTGCAGTCCTCCGCTCCAAGGCCGGGGCCCCAGCCGCAGGCAGCTCAGCCTTGTCCAGCGAACTCACAGCCCTGGAGGAGAAGGTATCTCAGAGCGAGAAGAACCTGAAAGCCCAGTGGGACTCCCTCCTGGCTCAGCAGGAGGGCCAGATTGCCACCGCCATCGCCAAGGCACTCCTCCCCTGCCCTTGGCCTATGCTCAAAGGCTCTGTTGAAGGCGGGCAAGGAGAAGGTGGGGCGACTGGCGGCCAACTCCAACCTCCGTCTGGAGGAGTTCGGCAAGGCCTTGGACGGACTGGCGGTCAGCTGTACCAAGGAGGCCATCGCCAGCGCCAAGAGCTGGATCTTCGCCAACGCCGCCAACGATACCCAGAAGGAGGTCCCCATTGCATCAGGCCTACACTCTTCTGGCTAATGAGGGAAGGCTTCGTAGGTGGTGATCCGCTACATCCTGGAGCGGGTGAAGGAGACTTCGGCTAGTTCAGAAGCTCGCCTGCACTTGCTCTACCTCATCAACGACTGGAGCCATCATGCCATGCGGAAGCAGCAGGACTCCGTGCTGCAGCTGTTGGCGCGATACGCTCCACAGCTGTACGTCTTCGCCTACACTCTCGTTCTCATCCTCCTCCTCAACCACCAGAGACTACTAAAATGCCTGCCCCTGGCCTTTCAGACCCCCGACGCCGTGGGCAAGGAGAAGCTGGCCAAGCTGCTCACGCTCTGGAAGAGCCAGAAATACTTCTCCGACGAAGCCTTCAAGGTTCCTTCTTTGCTCCACAGCATCTTGAAATAGGGCCAGACAAAGAAGCCTGTTTCCAGCTGATGGACAACCCCGAGGGCACCGCAACTACCCTTAAAAGCGCCGCCAGTACGGAGCACGCAGACCTCATCCAGGAGATCCAAAGCCGCGTCCAGGCCACCTACCAAGGCTTCCAGCAGCAGCACCAGGACTACGCCCGCCACGTCCAGCAGCAGATCGCCAAGCTCAAGGCCCAACAGCTCCAGCAGGCCCAACCTCCCCAACCCCCGCCCTACCCTCCCCCGCCAGGCCTGGCTGCCAAACGTCGCTCCCGCTTCGACCAGAAAACCCCCGGCGAGGGTCCTCCGCCCTACTCTGCTCCACCCCTGCCCAGCTTCCCAGCCGGGCCCCCGCCGCCCATGCCGCCGGGCCCGCCGCCCCCGCCATCCTCCTGGGGCTGGGGCTCCGGGCCCCCTGCCGCCAGTGGCCCACCCCCCATGCCGCCCTTCGGACCGCCGCCTACTGGAGGAGGGCCCTGGGGCTCCGGGCCTCCTCCGATGCCGCCCTGGCCTCCTACTTCCGGCCCCCCGCCCATTCCTTTCCACCCACCAGCCTCAGCCCCCCAGCAGCAGCCCCCGGAGCCCAACGAGGCCAGTCTCATCCCTCAAAGGCCCTACTACGAGCTGCCCGCAGGGCTGATGCTCCCTCTGATCGCCATGGAGGAGCAGGACTACAGGCCGCTGGAGCCCGGCAAGCTCAGACTTCCAGTCCCCATGCCGCCGCCGGAACGGGTGCTGGCGGCCTTGGAGGCCTTCTACGCGCCGCCCAGCCATGAGAACCCGCGGGATGCAGAAGGCTGGGAGAGAGTCGGTCTGCTGGACTACTACAAGGCCAAGGCCAAGGCTGTGCAGGAGAAGACTGCCAAGGGGAGGAAGAAGAAGAAGCAGGCAGCCGGGAGCGACGGGGAGGAGGACTCCTCGTCCTCCTCGTCTTCCTCCAGCTCCTCTTCAGCCTCGCCGCCCAGGAAAGCATCCCCGCCTCGACGCAGAAGCCCCTCCCCGCAGCCGGAGAGACTACGCAAGTCCAGATTTGAGTAGGAGCTGGGATTTGGGGGGTAATGGGGATTGGGTGAAGAGGACTGGGACTGCAGAGGCGGAGAAGAGGAGCGGGAGGATGAAAGCTGGAGAAGCGGAGGAGGAAGCGAGCCGTCGTCGGGCGGCGATCGATTCCCGGGCCTGGGCGCCGAGGAGCAGGACGAGGACGAGTTTGCCCAGTTCCGCAAGCATCGGTTGGAACCAGCAAGACCTCTTCTTCTAGATTTGTCAACAAGGAGACGAAAGTGAGTTGCAGAGCTGGCCTCTACAAAGGCCGCATGCAGGCCAAGCAGGCGGGTCGGAGCGGCGATGTTTAGGCTCAAAAGATTATTGGCCTTGATATTGTGAAATTGGATGCCGAGTAAAGCTGTTCTGATCTGGTGTTCCTCCTTCTTGTGCCCTTCCTTGTCAAAGTGACAAAACGATGACGATAGATGGAAAGCGAAGAGGAGGAATGAAGAGTGAGAAGTTTAGCTGAGCAGTAGGGAGGAGAATGGAGCGGAACTGTCCAAAGCCAGTGGAGGTGGGCGCACTCGTCGCCTTCGCCGCCACTGCTGCTCTCATTCACTGGTTAGTCCATCATTCTCTGAATTCTCCGGATCTGTATCCTAAAATTATGGACTATGATTCCATGATTTAGCTAGGCAACACAAATTCCGACAAAATCTATAGTTCTAGGTAGCTGTACAAACATGGCACACAACTGGGGCCTCTTATTGGAATTTCAGTCTAGAGGAACACTAATTGGCAGGGAAATGGGCCTTTTGGACACACAGGTATATTCGGCCGAAGCTGAAGCGAGTGGAGCGGATAGAGGTGGAGATGCAGTTCGTGCGCCGCCATCCTCCTCGCTGGCTACAATGGCTCAGGCCGCCGCCGCGCCAGCCTTGAACACCTCCTCCCCCAAAACTCGCCTACCACATTTCTTCATTTTACACTTTCTGCCTCTCTCTCTATTCGGGTATGTGTCTATCTGCTTGCTTCCTTGGGCCGCTTAGAGACCATTTTCATGATGCCTTAGCCTATACTTGCTGTAAATCAATCGTTGATTGCTCATTTTCATGATAGAACGCCAAAAGATGCCAGTAAAATTTACATAACACCCCTGTCCTGCCATTCTACCCGCTTGCCTTAGCACCAATGTCCTTATCAAAATACAACCGATTGAAATCCAGCAAAGGTTAGAAAAGAAAAGGAGCTGCAGGGAAGTCCGCAATCATGGGAAGCCAGTCTCAGATGTGGACAATTCGACGACCGGTGGCCACGGCCTTCTACTACGGCGTTGGCCGTCGCTTCTCCACCATCGCCCTATTCGGCGTGGTGTCCGCCTTCGCTTTCGAGGTTCTCTTGCCCCTCATCTTTTCTCAGTTTCTCATAAGACCTAAATGAGGGTGCCAGAGATTGGTCAGATCAATGAGGAGCAGGAAGTGAATTGCAGTACATCCTGGACCGAGGGACGCGGGCCATCTTTGAGGCCAAGAATCCGGGCAAGTACTGGAAGGATGTCCGCAAAACGCTGCCCAGCAATGAGTAGATACTTATACTGCAGTTTCTCTTTCTTTAGTCATCAATTGCGCTGCCGCCTTGGAGTGTGCTAGGATTATGTTTGCTGTGTAGAGGACCCAGACACACCAATCTTGCAATAAATAGAAAAAATAATCAAATAGGCACAAACAAAGCAAACTGCATAGAATTGCTGCAAATCAGTGACCAGATCATTTGTTGTTGTTCTTGTTCTGTCTTTCAAAGGCCATCATATCCTGGCAGAGAACGAAATTTAAAAAAAATGACAGAATGAAAGGATAAATTACGATGAGAAGGAGAGTTCCGATGAGTGTGCCTTTCATCTTCACGTCCAGGTCAAGAGGGACTGAAATTGAATACAGAAATGTTTGAGCGATTGTACTGAGGAAAGTGCTGGGAACATGAGATTCCGAAGTTGTCCGCATCCGTGAAAGTCTCCTTCACGAATCCAGACCACTGCTTCGTGATGGCACCCAGCTCTGTGCTCCCATCCGCAGACAACAGCTTCAAGGCAGCCAATTGTATGATCTCTTCTTCGATTGAATCAAATCAGAGCCAGTATTCTATTTCCAAGTTTTTCGTTCAAATTTGAAGGAGCCTTTTAGATCGAAATCTTCGCAAATTTTCACTAACGATATGTCTCTGTTCAAAAGTCTATGTTCAAATAGGTTCATAAGCTGCTTCCAAGCGTTCCCCGAGTTTGCCTATGCCCTCATTTCTACTCCCAAGTTTTTGGAGTAAAAAGGAAAGAAAGATATTCGTGGATGCACCGGGAAGTTGACATCGGAACAGCCGCAGGGGCAGCAGGGCCCGCGGACCTTGAACACCGTCTCCATCCTCGCATCCTTCACGTCCAGCTCTATGCTCCAGCAACTAGGCATCTGCCGCGTGTAGCCAATCACCTGGCCTTCCAACC
Organism: Ptycholaimellus sp. GST1_10; assembly: GCA_030248095.1. Classification (NCBI taxonomy): domain Eukaryota; kingdom Metazoa; phylum Nematoda; class Chromadorea; order Chromadorida; family Chromadoridae; genus Ptycholaimellus; species Ptycholaimellus sp. GST1_10. The sequence continues at coordinate 68,214 of JASANA010004798.1, forward strand.
CCTTCCCTCCTCATCTCCCTTCTCCCTCCAAGCACCGAAACACCTGGCGGCGCCTCCACTCTCACCAGGAAGGCGCAATGGTCCCCGCCCGCGCACCAACAACAGCCCGAGCAGCACTTGAACTCTCGAATCACTCGCATCACCTCCTGCAACTGCTCCTTTAGGGGGCACAGAGGGAAAAACACCGGGAGGGGAAGGAAGTCTTCATCCGTTTTTAGTAAATGAGCCATAAAAATGATCGGATGAAGACTTCCTTCCTCCCCCGGCTAGAAGGAGAGGCCTGTTGGTTGTTGTCGAGGACATGGTAGACGAAGCCGCGGTTCTTGCCGCAGCAGATGCGCATGCAGCAGTCCGTCTCCTCCGCCGCCACGAAGATGCGCTGGCCCATGGAGTTGGTGAGCAGGAACTTGTTGTTCGTCTCCCAGTCCGTGAAGGCTGGGGCCAGAGAGAGGGGCAGGGATGGGAGCTGGGGATCTCAGTAGGGGAAGAGTGAACCTTCCAGGAGCTCCACCTTCTGCTTGACGAGGATCTGGTCGATGCTGGCCAGGTACTCGAGGCCGGGCGGGCAGCCGGGGATCTGGCTGGAAGGTGGGGCCATCCAACCCTGCACATTAAAATAATTACCTCCTACGACTGGAGGAGAAGGCAGAATTGGGAGAGACGGTGTCGGTTTTGGCGGGTCCGGAGGCCCCGACGCGCTCCATGGGCAAGCTGTTCTGTGTCGGGGCCGCCATTGACCTCACTGAGGTAGTGGGAGGCTCAAAGAATGATTAGGTTGGTAGAGGTCTACTAGATGCCTCGCTTGTTTGGGTTTTCGAATTTGGGTGAAATTCTCAAAAGGTTAAAATTTTAGTCCGCTAAGCAATAGTAAATTTATGAATGATATGAGCATAAATACCGACATCTAAACTCCACTCATGGAAATGAAAAAAAGGGAGGGCTGGCAAAATTTGAAAGCAAGTCGATACGTAATTACAGGATAAATGGTGTACGAAGGAACTGCAGCGCGTCTTTGAAAGGACAGGCCACATTTGCGCAGCAAAACTTATTTATTGATTTTATACTAAACATTTTCAAAACCCACAAACCATTTGTAAATTTTTATGTTTTTAATATTTTAAGAAAATAAGGATTTTTTTTAATTAGTCCTCTACCGCGACGGTGAACAGAATATAGTCTTGCTCTCGTGTTCAGAGCAGGAGAAGATGCAGCAAAGCGTGGGAAAAGTGGATGGCATCGCTCACTCTTTCTCTGCTCACCTGCCCAACCCCTTTGCAAAGCGGCAGGACAAATATTTGAGGCACTCCACCTGCCTTCCGCCCTCAAGCCTACTGCAGCCCCTCCCTTTTCCACCTTCTACCCAGCTGCATTTGCGCAAACTCTGTCCCTGAAAAGTGTCCATGTTGATTTTTAGGACTCCACAAGAATGCAATAGGAGACGGCCATCAATTACTCAACATTCCTTCTGTGGACAGACTCTTTTTGCTGAACAAGAAATATGACACCTGTATTGGACAGCCCAGACCCAGCGGAAACTGTAGCCATATTGGCAAACAAATAGATGTGGAAAATGGAAACTTCTTTTAGTGCCGTTTTTAAACATGACGTAACTGAAGTTAGAAGTTATCCTCATTTTGATGAATTTGAAACAAGTATATGACGCAAGCAATGTTATTTTTGGATGTAAATGAGTCCAAATATTGAATTTTGGGCATTGAAATCAAATTACAATAAATAAATTTTTTTGGCCATTTTTGACTATGGTACCCTAGGGCGTAGTATCACCAATTTTTTACTGTTGTATAAGTTATTGCAGAGATTAAAAAGTAAGTTTTTTGGGCGTCAGTTGCCAATGCTTTAGATAGTGCTCAGTTTTCCGCAACAGATGGCAACTTGTTTTTTCCTTAAACAATTTTTCCGTTAAATTTGCTAAAAAGTAAGCTTCTAGCTTTTTTCTTGACATTCTAAAAGAAATAGAACACGAAATATTGGCGTACATGAAATAAACATAACAGAAACCGATATGCCCAGTTGGGAGTTTCCGCATCAAGTTTCAGGTTTTTGCTGAGCAATAGTTAAATTTTCAGTTTATTTTATCGCTTCCTCCAATGATGATGCGCACACCAAACTTAAGCTTCAGTAGACGCATAGTGCGAAATTCGGACTTGCAATCAAATTTGGGTCTGTTTGGAAATAAAAATAAGCACAAACCAGTAATGTTTCTGCATAAGCACATACCTTAGGATTTTATTAAGTTACTATGAAAAGAAAATTGACTTTTCAACTGGATATTTGCTTTTTACTAACTTCTTACATGGTATAACTGGTACCATCGGCAAGCCAAATGTTGGTCTCTTTTCTCCAAATTTTGTAATTGCCTCGAGCAAAAAGTCAAGGAAATACATCTACTACTTGTGGAATCTGCTGCTAGGGCAGTTGCATTTAGTTTTTGGCGCGCAGTTCAGTGTCTCTTTCCATGCGCGCCCAAAAACAAAATGCAGATGACGCAGCAGATTCCACAAGTAGTAGATGTATTTCCTTGACTTTTTGCTCGAGGCAATTACAAAATTTGGAGAAAAGAGACCAACATTTGGCTTGCCGATGGTACCAGTTATTTCTTCCACTTTTAATATAGTATAAAATGTATAAATAAAAATTTATTTTTTTGTAATATATGGAAAATAAATAAAAAAAATAAACTCATTAAAAAATTATAACAAACATAAAAGAATCGAAATTATATTAAGATATTAATGGATAAAAAATTTAAAAAAATAAAAAAAACATAATTATTTAAAAAATATAACAAAAAGAAAAATTCGAAAATCAAAAATACAATTCAAATTTATTGGCAAACTAACATATTTTTGTGAAATTTTCATGATTTATGCTTAGAGCAATCGATTTTTGGGAGAAAAGAGCTCTAATTTTGACCTGCCGATGGTACCAGTTGTTTTTTCAACTTAAAGATTCCAAAATAAAAATGATTGCCTAAGAAGAATTCGAACCTCCCAGCTTCAACCAGCTGTTTAATCGCGTAGACCACTACACCACGGATGAATATGCATAGCTGCTTAACTGAAGACTTATGAATAAAAGTCAATACATGAGGCCCAAGGACCCGGGGGGGTGAGTGGGGGAAGAAATGAATACCTACTATCGTCCATTGAATAGATGCGGAGAAGAAGAAGGAGGAGGAGGAGGAGGAGTCGGAGTTCGGACAAATGGTTTTTTACAAAATTTACTACAATTCTGCAACTTTTCAGCGATTTCTCGCGAGTTTTGGTCAATTTGATGATGCTCTTTCCAATGCAAAAAGAATTAGAAAGATTGAAACTCCCTGTGACGAGCTAGAGCCTTATCAAAATAAAGATCTAGCAATAACCCCGAAAACGTACACCTAGGTCGAAAAGAGGGGCTGGGCGCTGACGGTCGCTACACTCCCTCGCGCCAGCCCAATGTCTCTTAAGCTCATGTTTTCTGTGGCTATCGGGATAGAATGAGGGTGATGCGGAGGCGGGAGGCAGAGTGAGTGAAGCCCTCTGCCTGCGTTTTTCCGCAGTGACCTGGGGTTCAGGCCTGGCGTCCCGTGGATGGGCGGTGGGCCAGAATGGAAAGCCCAACTCTTCGCCCAGCGCCACGCACGCTCCTACTGAATACAGCCACATGTCCCCACATCTACAGCCAATTAGCCTGTCTAAAACCATTGCTGGACAATAGCAGTCTTTCAAGCATCCGATCCGGCTAAAATATTTCCCTGTTCAGTTCCATCTCTTCATTTGTTGTAAAGCCATTTTTGAGTGTATTTCACCTTCTCGTGCTCCTTTTAGTGGAATAAATAAAAATTGAACAAATGAGTTTTTCAATTTTAACAGTCCTATCAAACACATTGAATAAATGCGATCAAAAAATGCGTGCAAAAATCTGCTACTCTTCATTGATTATCTCGCGAACAACAGAAGTGGCAATATATTCTGGCCAGCTTGAGCACAGGCCGCATCAATGCGGTTGATTTTCTCGATGCAAGCCGGGTAGAGCTCCTGGAATCAGGAAAGGCATTGGGTGGTTGGGAAAAGGAAGTAGGCGAGAGCAAACCTCAAAAGTGATAGCGTCGGTGTTTGAGGGAGATGACAGATGAGGCTTTGATGGACTTGGTGGCCTAGACGGCAGAGGTGGGCTTGGTCTGGGCTTTGGGCGTAGGCTTGGCCTTGGCGTTGGTGGTAGGCTTGGCCTTGGCGCTGGTGGTAGGCTTGGCCTTGGCGAGGAGGTGGTAGTGCGAGAGCAGGGCGTTGGCTTGCCGGTGTCGCCAGAGGAGGAGGCGAGGCGGGCGGGGTGGACCTCAGAGCAGTGCTTGAAGGCCTCCAGGAGCCACTGGACAGCCTTCCCCTGCTCCATCTTGAGCCCAGGCTTCCAGGCCCCGCCCTGTTGGCTGCCTGAGACGCTGTGTCGTTTGGCGACAACGTGGATGCCCTTGACCGAGGCGGTCGCTTCGAGAGCCCTGGTCAGGAAGCGAATGCGGGACCCGCCCATGCCCTGCCATCCTCCTCAAAGTTCCTGTCTTGTCTAGCTTTGCAGAGCATTCGGTAATCGGAAGCATGAATTTCGCACCTCATTGGTTGCCGAAGCCTCAATGAGGATGTGTGCTGGGGGAAGTCTGGCTCGTAGCTGTGTTCCCAGAACAGATTCTCCCACTGAGCCCCGCCCTTCATCACCTCCCTGGACACCTGCACAACACTACACCTGTCCCAGAAGCACAGCAGCTCAATTGAACAAGCCGGTTACTTCCAGTCCTTTTGCTACGGCACGCCGAATTGCGTGGCACGTGGTCTGAGAGACATTGTAGGCTGCGTTCTGGTAGGGGAACGTTGGCGTTATGATGGCCAGGAAGGCGAGGCTATCGTTGGCGTTTTTCTGCAGACCAACCTTTTCGGCATCCAGCTTACAGGTTTATGCTGCTATTTTCGCATGTCAACATATCAACATACTTTTAGTGCATAGCTGGAGGGGCAAAAATTGGTGCTGTCGATTTGTTTAAAGGACGGCTTACGCTTGGATCCCATGAATCGGTTGCGAGGCCTACGATGGACTCCTTTCGGGGGCAGAGCTGGATCGGAATAGGAAATTTCCTGAAAAGGAAAGGGTGTTAGGAAAAGATTATGAGTTTTCTGAGAAACCAATTGGCCAGAAGGCTGAAGAGCTCCAAGATGAGGTGGGCGGAGGCGCAATTGGGGAAAAGCTGGCAGTTGTGGGCCACCAGGATCGCCCAGGCGACGCCTCCGAGCTAGCCGAGGAAGCTGGAGTAGACGCCGGCCTCCTTGGCCCAGAGTTTGAAGGGTGAGGCGGAAGGAGTCGATGCGGGGGACGAGGTTGATGATGTCCTCGGTCACGCGCACGCCGTTGAGGGAGAGGATGGATTTCTTGTCCATTTCCTCCAGCGGATGCTCCATGTCCTTCTCGAGCTGGGGAGTTCGTCTAGGCGGGCGAAGACGAGGTCCATTTCAACATGGATGATGAGTGCCAGCTTTGGTAGAGTTAAAGATACTGGTATCGTCCTCCATGATTTCAACGTCGTGGAAGTGCAGCTTGATCAGCGGCACAAACGCATTTGGCACCCCGGGAGCAGTTCGGAGACCTTGAACAAGGGTCACACTGTTGCTGGAGAGGAGGAGGAGGGAGCGAACTTCAGGCTGGGCGCGCAAAAAGGTTTCGAAGGCGACAGCTGGAGGTGAGAGTGAAGCGTTAATTCTTCAGCCTCGGCCCGAAGCTGGCACTCGATTTTCAGGGACTCACTCAGCTTCCTTGAAGCATCAGATTGTGCTTTACTCATTTATTGAATTCAAGATTAGCTTACTGCTGAGCCTCCGCTTCACCCGCCAGGCGGGCTTTCAAGAGATGATTTTCGGCCCGAAGCTTCGAAGCTGATGATGTCCTCGGTCACGCGCACGCCATTGAGGGAGACGATGGACTTCTTGTCCATGTCCTCCAGCAGCGAGACGTCGCTCAGGTCCACGTCCTTCTGGAGCTGGGGTTCGTCTAGGCGGGCAAAGATGAGGTCCAGCTCAACGTCGTGGAAGTGGAGCTTGATCAGGGGCACAAAGGCATTGGGCACTGCGAGCAATTCGGAGACCTTGAACAAGGCTCCCTGGAGGAGGGAGGCCTCTGAAGAGGAGGAGGAGGCAGCGAACCTGAGGCTGGGCTCGCAAAAGGGTTTCGAAGGCGCTCGTGTCGTCTCCAAAGAGGAGCTCCCGCTCGATGTGCTTGGGGCGGAGACAGAGGAGGTCGATGTCTGAGCCGCGGGCGTGGACCCCGAGGCAGTAGGAGCCAAAGGGTAGCACTTGGCCGCCCAGCGCCTCCAGCTCCTCCTCCGACAATCCCTCGTCCTGTTCCTTCGCCAAATCCTTCGCCCACTCTCGCCACTGCCAAATTGAGAGCGGCCTAGAGCGGCCTGAATGAATGCACCAGTTTGCCGATGCCCTGCAGAGCCATTTTGCGCCGCTCCTCCCCTTCGGCGTTTTCGAAGCAGCCGTGTTGAGGCAGGAGCTTCTCCAGCTCCTTGGTGGCTTGCAGGTCGTCTAGACTCGGGCCCTCGTCGGTCACCGCCGTGACGCCAACCTGTGTTGACCCAGCCGACATTGGACTATTCAGAGAGATGAGAAGAGCACTGGGACTTCTTTGGGAGGCCTCTGGTAATAGGCCGGGCAGGAGGTGTGTATGGAGCATAAGGCGGACTGCTCAAATATGTCAACAATTGCAGTTTCTCACGCAATTGTACCTCCCCAGCCCCGTCGGGCCTCAGTGGATTCAGTATTAGGTTTTGCCAGGCTGCCTAGATGAAAAATGGCTTACTTTGGTATGATTTGGTGCTCACTTGACTAAAATAACATTAACCTGTCTCATTTACAATACAAGGCACCTAATGAATTTTGCATCAATTTTGGTCACAACTTGCTACTCCATGCCGGCAAGGTTTCATTAAGTTGGCATGTCAAACGGATTTTACCTCATTTATTTACAGGAATTTGTGAAACTTGCGCCAATGTGCTACTTTGCACTACTGAGAGCAGAAATTCGGCGGTATAATTCACGCAAATCGGTGTGGTCAAGTGATTTTTTAAACAACGTTTGGTGCCCAGAATTACCAAATGGTACCATCGGCAAGCCGAAAGTAAGCTCTTTTCTCCCAAAAAAAAACAAATGCCCCGAGTGTAAAGTCAAGGAAATTTCCCTACTACGAGTGGAATCTGCTTGTGGGGCATCTGCATTTTGTTTTCGCGCGCAGTTCAAGAGCTCTTTTCATGCGCGCTCAAACAAAATACAGGTGACACAGCAGATTCCACTCGTAGTAGGGAAATTTCCTTGACTTTACACTCGGGGCATTTGTTTTTTTTTGGGAGAAAAGAGCTTACTTTCGGCTTGCCGATGGTACCATTTATTTCCTCAACTTTAAACATACAAAAGACTTGTTTCAATTTTTTTCTTCTAATTGTTGTTTTTTTTTGCATAAACGAATAAGACACCATTTAGCTAAAAAAAACGAAAGTTTGGAAAGTGAATAATCATGCAAAAAAAAATTAACTCGAGGGAATCGGTTTTCAGGAGAAAATATCTTTACTTTTGGCTTGCCGATGGTACCAGTTATTTTCCTCAACTTCAAATATACAAAAAATAAACTTTATTCACGAGAAGGATTCGAACCTGCCAGTTTCAACCAGCCACCGGTCCGCTTACACCACTACACCACTGGTACCTATGCTAAACTGGTCAATTGAAGGGTTATGAGTTTTAAACGAATACCTGAAGCCCAAGGACCGGATAGGGGGGTGGGGGGATAAATTGAATACCTACTCTCGTTCATTAGCAGATGCGAAGCAGCAGCAGGGCAGCAGGGCAGCAGGGCAGCAGCAGGGCAGCAGCAGGGAAGGAGTTCGGACGGCACTTTGTTTTGCATTTTTCTACACCAAATTGTAAACTTTATGGCAGTTTCTCGCGAGTACAGACTAATTCGAGGATGCTCTTTCCAATGAAAAAAGAATCAGAGCGATTGAATTCGTATGTCATGAGAAAAACCCTTATCAATTTCAAGATCTAGCATTAACCCTCAAAACATACACCTGGGTCGAAAAGAGGGCCTGGGCGCTGACGGTCGCTTTGCTCCCTCGCGCCAGGCCAATACATAGAGAAAAACGGCTTTTAACAAATATGACGCTTCAATAATCCAAATCTTTCAAGAAGCGAAATGATGGGTCTAAGCCTAAACAATAGGCCTATCGAGTGCATGGAATGCTAATTGGTCTTTGTGTGCTCAGTGCAGCCGCCTGTCTGGTGGGCTGTAGATAGAGTCAGTCGCATTGCGAGAGTGGAGCCTATGTGTAGACCCAAGTCGCATTGCGAGAAGGCCTTTGTTACTAAAATTGTAATTTCTACTTAAGTTTAAATTCGCTTGAAAAATCAATTTATAAAACACAATATAGCTGACATATTGCAACCTGTGACCGCAATTTCTGAACAAATTTTTAATGTATCTTGAGTTATAACTCTTTGAGTTTGCATATGCACAAATCACCCCCCCCCCCATCCCACGGTAGGCCATAATTTACTTTTATCACAACTTTCTCTACCAGTATTTATCAATATCACTGGTTGTTCAAAAGCGGTCTCTCAAAGGCAATGTGGCGAAAATGCAGTTTCGCGAGCTTTGTGTGGTTTGTTTGAGACAGCAAAGTTGCTTGGGTCGCTTCCGGCACCCCCAGCCGACCTGCTCCAGACACCTCCACCGGAACCCTCTGCCACTGCGTCTGCCTATTCCACTCCAATTGCTCATCTGGCCCCAAACCTCCCTCCGCTTCCAGCCAGCCAGTGGTTGAATCTGGCCCACTGGTTGAGCCAGTGGCGGCTTCTACGGCTCGCCAGGCAAAATCATCCTCGCCGACTCCATCATCAGCTCGTGCCAAAAGTTGCCTGTTCACCTTCCCGCCCCCGCTCTCCAATTCCAATCCCTAAGCGCTTTGAGGAGAACAGCAAGCGCCAGCTCCTCACCAGCCTTGAAGGGACGCACAAGAGCTGCCTGGCAGTCACGAGTGGGAAGTTTCAGATGGAGGTAGCTGGTGGCAGAGGAGGAGTAGGAAAGAAGGAAGAGCTGCGGGTTGGCAGGAGCGAGCAGAGGCCTCGGAGCAGGTGGGCGCCGGGCTGCTGCTGGACTACGCCGCCGCCACCGCCCTCAAGGACCAGGCGGCAGCCCAGTTTCTTCCGAACACCCGTCTGTGTTTCCCAGCCCTTTTGGGGCCTTGCCCGCCCTGTCCCTAAACTGCATAAGCTTCTCAGTGGTTCAAATGCTGGCCGACAGCAGCAGACAACCCGCCCGCAGCCCTCACCCCCGCCGCCGTCTACCAACACTCTCTGCCCTTCGCCAAGGCCCCCTCTTTCCGCTCAACCAAGGACTCAATCATCTCCAGCCCGCCCTTCTCATTGTCCTCCCCGCCCTTTCCTCCTCCTCCACTCAATTACGGCCTTGCTGAAGCTGTTCAGCGAGGCCCAGCTGGTCCAGGCTCTGATGCACATCTACGCCGTGCACAAGAAACGCCGCATCACGCTCGCCTGTCCTTTGAAGGGAGGGCAGGCGGAGAGGTGCATATTTCTTAGGCCGTAAAGTAACGTAACGTAGAGTTGTTCAACAGTGCATCAAAGTTTCCAAAATACTCTGTGACTAGAAATAGAAAATACTAGAAAAATTAACGTTAATTTGATACAATTTCATTAAATTTGGAAAAAAACCTATGGTGTTAGAAATTCTACGGTTCCGTTTACGGATCTCTACGTTAAGATTTATTATTTGACGGCCTTAGAAATGATCACGGCAGAAAGGCTGAACAGCTGATTGGTGCACAGGGGCTGGAAGAGGGGCGGGAGCTGCGAGCGCTGACGAACTGCCCAGAGCAAACTTCAATGAACTGCTTCCCGCACTCCACCAGTCCTACCGGTCTGTGGGCTGAGGGCAACGGCCTCTACGCTTCGCCTAGCCTGCTTCGCATGACAGGCTACGCTCCAGGGCCTCCGCACCCATGCCCTACAGCCTTCGGAGCTCTGACTGCTCTGCCCTTCGCGACAGGCGGCCTGCGGCCGCGCAAAAACTATATGGTACCATTGATAAGCCAAATTGAAACTTTTCTCTCACAAATTGGACGCCCCCAACCCCCAGCTCAAAATCAAAAAAATATATCTAGTGCGTGTGGAATCTGCCTTTTAACGACAACTGCATTTTGTTTAGTGCTTCATTTCTTTCCAGAGCGTGCCATAACAAAATGCAGGTAGCTCAGCGGATTCCACTATTTAATCTGCAAAAAAGCATTGAAAAGGGAGCAAAACAGCTAGCATTGTCAGAAAAGTCCCTATTAGTGATAAGAAACAGCCCGGTTCCAGGTCCAACAGGATGTCCAAAAGGCAAGCATTGTTGTGGAGGCCGTCAAGTACCAGCTGGACGGCAGTCGGAAGTTGGAGCAGGATGGCTGGCATTGATGCAAGAAGGGTAGGCAGTGTTGCAGACTGGAAGCGCTGCGGAACTTGGCGACGCCTGAGAGCCTTCTGGACCTGGTGCAGCCCTGGGAAGGGCAGCCGGAGATGGCGCTCAGCAAACCCTGGTCCTTCAACCGCCCCCATCCCCTGTTTGCCGTCCTTTCGGCCTGCAGCCTGGCAGAGGGCCGAGCCTGCGTCCTAAAGGTAGCCCGCCCCCATTCTCCCTGTGCAAGACTGGCGAGGGAGCAAGGTGATAGGGGGATTGCAGGTGGCCGACGCCAACGATTGGACGGCCTGGAGGGACGCTGACGGCCAGGGCTGGCTCCCTGAGCAGGGCGGGAAGGTGAAGCTGATGGCCGTCGCTTTGGCCCCCTACAAGTGCGGCTACGGCCTTGCCCTGCTCATGGAGCCGTCCTGAAACCCACCCCATTTCTGCCTTTGCTCTCTCTCACCCCTCCAGCTCATCTATACAGAGCTCAAGGCAGTTTGAAAGAGTATGTGCAGAGGAACGGAGCACTGCCCCCGCGAGGTTTTCAGCCTTAGCTCTCTTTTACAGTCTTCTCAAAGGCTGGCCAGAGTTTGGCAGAGGTGGCCGCTGCTCTCCGCGACATTCTGCCACTGCTGCTCAGCCTGAAGAAGATTGGGCGTGCACATCGAGATCTGAAGCCCGCCAATCTGCTGGTCTTTCCTCGTCGCGGCGCTGAAGGCTTCCCCAGCCTCTCTCCCACTCATCCTCCTCTTCCCAATCTGCCTCCCCCTTTTCCAGCTGGCGGATATTGGAGTAGCCTCAGAGCTTGTGAGCAACCAATGGCGCTTCAACCCCTTCTACGCACCGCCGGAAGTGCTGGGTGCGGCAGCTCAGAGTTGTCGGCCTCTGTTCAGAGTGTTCGCGATTGCAGAGTGGTGCCGAGGACAAGCTGGCATGGACGGGACCAAAGCGGATGCATTCAGGCTGGGCCTCCTCCTCTATTTCATGTCTCAGGCCTTTTGCACTCTCGGGGGCCAGCAGAACATTTCCCCGATGGCTCAGGCTTAGCGGGGGAGAGGATCCGTTTGACGCGCCGGGGGTAGGCGCCCGACATACCAAGTCCTGGCCATGCAGGGAGCCTGCTAGGCGGCAAGGCCCAGCCGAAAGGCTGTTTGAATTCCCTACCCCTGCAGTGGTGAAGCCCGGCATAAAGGAGGCCAAAAATCAAAATTCTGGAGGCGCCATGCCACCCTCCAGGGTCGATATACTATAGTGACGTTGAGACTGGAGCCCCAGATATTGCCAATCCCCATGCCGAGCAGAACGTACGGCGCACGGCGGACGGCGGACGGATAACGGACGGACACTTTTTCAAAAGTTTTTTGGCCATAACTTGCCCAATTCTCAACCAAATTTGGCAAACTTTTTTTTTGATTAAAGCTCTGTGTTTGCTGCGTCCATTGAGCCTACTCGCAGCTTTGTAAGTTGCCCATGGAATATTTGGCAGCCAATCATATTTTCAAAATCCGTATTAGGGTTGGTCCTTGGCTAAGAGGGGACCGTGCTTCCGCTCTGCTCGCACGGCCCCAATTTTGAGAATTGCCAAGAAGACTTGAGTTTTTTTGTTCACAAGTCATATATGCCGATTCTAAATCTGTGCTTACATTTAAATTTGGTCTAAAAACCATGGACTTCCCTTTTTGAGTGACATATGGAAGGGCTGAAGTGGCTGGAAGATGAAAATTTTTTTTTCAAAATTTCAATGTTTTATAGACCAGTTTTGTGTAGTTTTTTGCAAGGATTCCGAATCTGTCCTTGGTTTAGCTCTCCGACCATCCTAGCAAACGCTATTTAAGATTTTCGATTTTTTTTGTAAGGGTCCCCCCTTACGTTCAATCAACTTTCCAACCTCAATTTCGGCATAAAGGAGGCCAAAAATCAAAATTCTGGAGGCGCCATGCCACCCTCCAGGGTCGATATACTATAGTGACGTTGAGACTGGAGCCCCAGATATTGCCAATCCCCATGCCGAGCAGAACGTACGGCGCACGGCGCACGGCGGACGGCGGACGGATAACGGACGGACACTTTTTCAAAAGTTTTTTGGCCATAACTTGCCCAATTCTCAACCAAATTTGGCAAACTTTTTTTTGATTAAAGCTCTGTGTTTGCTGCGTCCATTGAGCCTACTCGCAGCTTTGTAAGTTGCCCATGGAATATTTGGCAGCCAATCATATTTTCAAAATCCGTATTAGGGTTGGTCCTTGGCTAAGAGGGGACCGTGCTTCCGCTCTGCTCGCACGGCCCCAATGGTAGAAATCTCGTCAGCAATGGATTCCTCTTGGCAAGTGGCTTTCCTGAAACAAAATTAAGAGGCGGAATTTGATAAGCTCAAAATGTAGGATTCCAGATTTAAAAAATGAAGTTTCTCCGAATCCAATTATTTTAACCACAATCCAAGGTAATTTAGTTCTCATCTCTGTGCCCAAGCCGTTTCGCGAAAAACGAATTTGTTGACTTGCTACGATCACTTTTGTAACATGCACTTTTTTGACCTTTGAAAACAGCAATTTCAGTTTTTTGAAAATTTTGTTCAAGAAATTTTTAATAAGTGTGAACTATTATACATCATTCGAAAGGTAATTAGAATACAAAAAAGATGGTATAATTCAATATTTGCATAAATTGTTCTAAAAAACAAAATTTTCAAAATTTGAAAATTTCGGTTTATCAATTTTGGCCCTAAGAAACTGATAGCTCAAATTTGAGTGAATTTGCCAAAAGAACATTCTAGCTCACATTAAAATTCAGATTCTTGCGGTCATTTTGGTATATAACACGCCTGGTTTCGGTTTGTTCGCATGGACACTTTTTTTGAATGAAAATTTGAAGTCATGATTTGGCCCTATGTTAAAGCATAGGCAAAATTTTCGGAAAAATTTTTTTGTCTGTTTTCCTTTTTACTGCCTAAATATCTTCTTTAGGGTCTAATACACCCTACTGCCACATTGGTTTCTTTAGTTTTGGTTCAAAATAGGTCAATCCTGAATCAACTATTTCATATGCTTAAGAGACGTTTCATATAAGAGCTCAAAAGTTGTTGGAAAAGTGAAAATTTGAGTTGACAAACTGTAAGAATAGGATTGTAGAGCAGGTTTTTGCGATCTCCCTCCCGTTGGAATTTTTCAAATATATGAATCCTAGCCTGAGATATGACCAAAAACGTAAAGTCACTTCGAAAAATGGGCCATTTTTTAGCAACTGGAGATTACCGACTAATTTTGGCTCCTAGATCCAAGTAAAAAGGTTTTGTCCCAGACTTATGCATATCATTTTAAAGCTTAGGGTTAGGCAAAGCTGATTCTGTCCAAAAATATTTGCAGAAACTGACCTGTGGCCAGAAATAAGCCCAAATATGCCCAAATTTGATAAAACTGAACATTGTCAAAAATGGAGCTTTTGGCGATTTCTCAATTTTTCAATCCTAAAAATATCAGTCCTGGCTTAAATTTTATCTTTAAGGCAAAAGAAAAGGATGCCGAAATTTACCAAATTTCAGCCTAAAATAAGCATAAATTAAGACAGTTAAAAGTCTCAGTTTTCAAAACAGTGGCTAGAAATATAACATTTTTGAGTCAAGCTGAGTTAGGTCTTTGAATTTTGGGCATTAGAATGAAACTTCAAGTTGAAATTTTTTTGGCCAATTTTTGCCTATGTTATAACATAGAGCCAAACCCAGCATCACTGTCAAATTTGGGCCCTATTCTGAAAAAATACAGAGGCAACCCATAATATTTTTGCACCTAAATGTGCCTAAGGATTAGATTAAGCAACATTGAAAAGGAATTTGGATTATATTGATTTTTGGAAGAGTAGGAAGTTTTTTGGTGGAAAAATTTTACCATAGCAGTAAAAAGGAAAACAGACAAAAAAAAATTTCCGAAAATTTTGCCTATGCTTTAACATAGGGCCAAATCATGACTTCAAATTTTCATTCAAAAAAAGTGTCCATGCGAACAAACCGAAACCAGGCGTGTTATATACCAAAATGACCGCAAGAATCTGAATTTTAATGTGAGCTAGAATGTTCTTTTGGCAAATTCACTCAAATTTGAGCTATCAGTTTTTAGGCCAAAATTGAAAAACCGAAATTTTCAAATTTTGAAAATTTTGTTTTTTAGAACAAATTATGCAAATATTGAAGTATACCATCTTTTTTGTATTCAAATTACCTTTCGAATGATGTATAATAGTCCACACTTATTGAAAATTTCTTGAACAAAATTTTCAAAAAACTGAAATTGCTGTTTTCAAAGGTCAAAAAAGTGCATGTTACAAAAGTGCTCGTAGCAACTCAACAAATTCGTTTTTCGCAAAACGGCTTGGGCACAGAGATGAGAACTAAATTGCCGTAGATGGTGGCGCAAAACGGAGAAAATTTTTTTTTCAAATCTGGAATACCCTTTTAGACCTTATCTCGAGTCTATCAGATTCTGCGTCTTAATTAGCGTTGTGGAGCTGGCTGGCCTTGGTCTGGCCATCCACTGTTTTCCGCAGCGCCGCCGTCACTGGCAAAAACACACCATCATCAAGACTGCTATTCCAAACTGCCCTCCTCAACCCTTCGGATCCAGTCCAGAGCAGGCCTCAGCAAAGGGAGCCCGGAACTGAAGGGCATGTCCAGTCTGACTCTCACCAGGTTAAGGCTCCAAAGCGAAGGCCCATACATCCTGCATCAGCTTTTGATCACAGCTGGGTTTTTAGTGGTCAAAATGTACTGTGCTAAGAAGCTCTTGCATGTCCGCGGAAATCTGGGAAAGCGAGCGCCAGTGGTGATTGCTGAGGTGGAGGCAGGAGTGGTTTAGTTTCGCCAGCCCTTCCTCTAGTTTCTGCAAGCACCTTCTAAGTTGATGATGATGATGATGATTTTTACTCCGAGCAAACGGGTTAAGACAGCGTAGCAAACAAAGTGGCACTCTGAGGGGATTTTGATCACTGCGGCTTTGATCGTTAGATCACATTGTCGGAGTTGAGAAGGCCAGTCACCGGCGCAAGGAAGAGCCACTGCCAGTACCTCAGCCTGCACCCGTATCCAGTAGCCGTCCACCCGGTCAGGCCAATGAGCCTGGGCCCACTGCGTCCTCCACCCACCACTGCCAGGTGGTGACGTCCGCGGAGGCCAGTGTGCAAAAAGGGAAAGTAGACAGGACATCCGTGTCAGCATTCCAGTTTTTGAGGGGAGGGGGTTTCTGCAGCTGAGCTTTCTTTGATATAGCATTTATGCAAGAGTGGCCATAAGTTGATGGCATAGGAAACAGGCAAAGGGACCTCTGGCAAAGTTTTCTGCGGCGGTAGTGAATATGATATAGGAACCATTTTCAAAGCTCTCACTGCCTCTTATTTGCCTAGCACCAGGTAGGGATCCATCAAGGCAATCAGCATCTTCAGCGCAATATCCAACTCCTAGAATATTTAGCTCCATTTCATTATCATACGGCTTCCTCTGAGACGGTGCTTAGAATCTCTTACCTCGTCTTTCCTCTTACCTCAATTGTTTTTGATTTATGACATAACAAAGAAGATTGTGAGTTGTTTTCGACTTTGTGGTGGATAAAAAGCAAGAAATTTGTAGTGCCAGAAATCAGCTTGCCACTGCTACTTTTGCTGCTTACTTCGAGGTTTTTAAGAAGCAGTCGGACACATATTTTTGTGCGCTGCAGAAATACGCCTCGGAAAAACAATCTAAATTTTTCCAATGTTATAACAGTCATAATTATAAATTTCTAGAATAGTTCGAAATAATAGAGGGTCGTCATATATATGTAATAATTTCGTAATCGTCATAAATTTATGGAGTGTTGAAGCGTTCAGCAGACCAGGAGCGAGCGTGAAGCATGAACATAATTTTTGGAAACATGAACATAATCATTTCAGCCTGTCTTCTTCACTTTGTTCATATCACAATTGAGGAAAAACGGGTGCTCCTCCTTTCCTGCTTGAAGTAAATGCTGGATGTACTTTGAAGCTGTTATAACGAATTTTCTAATTGTTCAGTCTTTTGGTTTGTTGCAAAATTACTAAAATCTTTATACTTCGAAAATATGAACAGGCATATACTATGGTTTTTCAATCAAATCTCTTAAATTTTGGCATAAAAATCTGTCTGGATAGTATCTTATAGTAAGGTCGCGCGTTTTTATTAAAAACTCTGTAAGCTGAAAATAAGATGGCACTAGCAAGGCGGCAACAATTCCAATTGGCCCAGAAAGGCAACAAAGATTTCGGATCACCTAGAAGATGAAATAAAAGGAGAAGCGCTGATTGCTGGGAGCTGTGAAGACGATGCGACGTCCCTGCTGCTCCCAGGAACGCTGCTGCAGACGCAGACGGGGCTGGCGACGAAGGAGGTCGGCGATCCAAACCTCCACCGCCTCCTCCGTGCGCATCCCCTCGTCCGGGAAGCCGTAGAGAGCCTGCCAGGAGAAGCAGCGGCCGGTCGCCAGACAGGCCCGCAGGAGCTGTTCCGCATCGCTGCTGCGGCAGAACATCTCCGTCCGGTAGCTGACCAGGCCCGGGCTCCGATGCAACAGCTCCAGCAGGAAACCCACCGAGATCTCCGGTCGTTGCCAGTGGCGCCTTCCTGCCATTTCATTTCCTCCATTTAGAAGCACTTTGGGGCTAAGGCTACGGGCTGAAGTGCTTATAGATATGACTGGCAGAACTGACGAGTTTTGAAATTTTCAATATATAGTTGGCTAAGGTTGTTCGTATTTAGAGAGAAAATTTTTATCGTCATATTTTCTCTGTCTAAAACAGAATGCTAAAACAGAACTCGCTGTATTCCTACTCCATTGAAAATTGAGCAAATGAGTGATAATTGAGTAACCGCTGAGGAGGTGAAGCTCTTGCAGAGTGGCAGGGAAGTCTTCCGCGGGGAGAGCCTCTGGCCACCGCCCTATCGCACCGGCAACCTCCGGGGAGATCTTGATGAGGCGGAGCGGCGCCTGAGAAAGGCCAGGGAGATCCAGGACACTGCTCAGCTCTCCTTCCACAGACTCCAGCCGCCCCACCACCTCTGGCAGCCAGGACAGGTGCTTGTAGCAGCCCGTGTCCCCAATCACCAGCTGAAGGTGACGCAGATGAGCCAGCTCGAAGAGCCACAGCTCCTCCAGTTCCAGCAGTCGACGCTGGAAGCCGGCGCAGTAGACGTGCTTGTCTCCATAGCAGCGCCCGCCTCCCAACTCCCCGCAGGTGATGTCCAGGTGGAGCTTCGTCAGCTGGCTCAGGTCCCAGCCTGTCCGTGCTGCCCGGAGCAGGTCCCGGATGGCACCTTCTTTCTCCACCTTGCTCATCTGCAGCGCAACAGCTCTTCTGCACCAGCATTGCGTCATGTTCAGGGGGTGACGTGAATGGATCCCTGCTGACAGGATGGTCGCGTGAGACTGAGGTAGTGGTGATGGGAATGGGTGAGGAGCTGGAGAGAGGTGGGTCGGACGTGGCGGTAGACGGCCGCACGAAGGCTGCGGCATGTCTGATGCAGTTTGGCGCAATCATCGAGGCTCAGCTGGTCCAGGATTTGCTTTGCCAGATGCGGCACTCTCTCCAGAAGGCTCGGAAGGTCAGTCACCTTGCTATCCATCACACCCGCCACCTGTGACTGAACAATGGTCAAAAGCTATGCTTCTCTAATATTTGGCACAACTCTGTCAATGCTTTCCGGAAAATGCTTACCTTTGTTTGTTTCAAAGCTGTGCTGCTGCAGATCAATTCAATGCACTGTGAAGCGGCCCGATTTCTCGCGCTGCCTTTTCGGTGGCTGTTGCGTTTCAGGAGTTTCAAAATGCGCATATTTGAAATAATGTAAAATCAAAGCTTCCGCCTAATGTCAGCCCTATGTTTTACTCTAGGCACATATAAGCACATCAGTTTTCATCAAAAGAAAAGCACTATTTGCGCGCACCGCTGAGGGTGACTAGACTTAAAAATAGTTCCACTATCAAATTTCTAAAAGCAACTTTATTTTAACACCATTTTATGCTTTCTCGCTGAAGCAGAATTCAACGCCAACAATTTGCTGACTGGCAAATAAACTTGAGCAACAATCAGGTACAATCAGATAATCAATCTTTATCTCTAAAATATATCTTTGCTCAACGTCCACAGAGTTTTAAACATTCAGCTCACCCACATTCTCGGGCAAATAACAAAATTCACTTCATTCAACGGCAATTGAACCACTGCGAGACGCCATGTCTGGACGAAAGCGAAAGGCGGCCCTGATTTCTACTGAACTTAGCAATGCGGTTGGTTTTGCTACTCACTTATCGCAATTTCTCTCTAGTGATTGCTTTTTCAAGGGTCTGTTTGAATTATTTAGATTCGACTCCTAATTTCACGGTTTTTAGTGGTACTCTAAACTTCCCGGTTGGCAGGAATCAGCTGCTGAAGCGAATCGAAGCCATGCGCTGCTGAATCTGCTGGAGACTGTGCCACACGTGTCTGCGGCGATTGTGGACTGCCTGGACATGGCAGACTGGAGCAGTCTTGGCCTCACCTGTCATGCGCTTGCCAGCATTGTCCAGCGCCACTGTCGCGTCCGATCTCTCCATCTGGACTTAGAAAAATTAAGGCTATTCCCTGACCCCTACATGAAGGCAGTGTTGGACCGGAAAAATATATAATACCCTTTATTTTTTCAAGTTAGCAAGTATGAAACGATTTTTTAGAAATTTCCTTTATTTTTATCGTTTCCAGTTGGCCAATTGGGCAAAATATCAACATTGAGGAATATACATTTCCCTTTATTTTTTCAAGTTAGCAAGTCTGAAACGATTTGTTTTGAAGTTTCCTTTATTTTATTTTTTTTCAGTTGGCCATCTGGGGAAAAGGGTCAGCACTGCATGATGGTAGGACTCAGCCACTTGTCCAAGCTCTACCACCAGTGCCCCAAGGATCAGCGGCTGGAGCGCAAGCTGGCTTTCAGGAAAGGCAACCTCAGCCATCTGCTTCACTTTGCTGCACGCTTCAACCTGAGCCAGCTATCAGCTATCAGTATCTACGCCGTGCCAATGGAAGTCGCCTCACGGATGCCGGAACTGCGGCAATTGGCAGAGCACTTCAATCTCCGCAGGGTTCGCCAGTTGAAGCTGGCACTGGACTTGAGCTTCGTCGTGGAACAGCTGCCTTGGCTGCCCAGCCTCGTCCCCCGCCTCCTCAGCCTGGAGGTTGACTTGCGCATACTTAGTGCACTGCTGCCCTGGCTTCAACAATCCCAGCTAGCTCAGCTTTCGCTCTCTAGTGGCGACACTCCCTTACCAGAACTGCCCCTCCTCCAGCTGCCAACCACTCTGCACCGACTGCATCTGTTCAGTGGCAGAGAGTCTGACTGCGAGCTCTTAGCCTTCCTGCAAAGCCTTCCACAGCTGCAGGAACTCGACATGTATAGACTTTCTCTCGACTGCCTCTTCAATGTGCTGAGCCACTGCTACACCACTGGGAGGAGCCTTCGCTTGTCGGCCCATGACCTTTGGGTAGAATATACTGCAGAAGAAATAATAGGGCTGTTGGAACATCATGTGTTGGAAGAGAAGCTCACCAGACTCATAGAAACCACTCCTCTGCGACTGGACTATCATTGCGATTGCGACGATTACTTCAATCCTTACGGTTGGGTCAACTCATGGAAAGAATCTGACTACGATTCTTATCTGCATTGCCTGCACTTCACCGATCCCAGCAATCCTCATTTCTTTTTCTGCCTCAGATACCAAGATCAATATTATGAAGAGGTCTACGAGGACGACAGTGAAGACGGTGATGAAAATGATGATTAGGCCCATTAGATCTTTCTGCAGGCTGGCCTCAACGGTGCCTCCTCCGCCACATGATTATCCCACCATGCAAATGATCCACGCTCTCTGACCCTGCCTCAACATGTCTTCTTTTTCCCCTCTTCTTCATTCAGTGAACTCTGTTTTAATGCATCTGTTTGTCTTCCCATCTTGTCGTGGATTAAAAGAAAGAACAATAATGCCTGATTTGAGGTTCAACATCGATCCGAATGATGAGATCCATATTTTATCTTCTCTAAATTTGCCGAATGCTGGTTGTTGCAAGAGAAAAAGACATTAGTCGGCTATTGCATAGTGCTTTCTTTATGAACACATTCATGAAAAGCACAAATAGTTTCATTTCGGTTTTCCTGTTGTGTCGAATTTTTTGCTACAAATTGATATATGCATCTGTCCAAAAAAAATTTTAAAGATCATTTTAGTTTCTTTTGCTATCACATACAGGTTGTTCTACCAATAAAAAGACCTAAATGTAGCCCTGGCAATGGTATCGGTTTCTTGATGTGAGAAAAGCAACAGGCAATTGCTGTAAACAATTATTGCCCATTAACTTCTAAAAATTGCTAGCAAAGATTTCCAATTTATTGAACGCCGTTAATCTGATTTTTGATCGCAGATTTGCTAAAAGTGGCCAATTGTTCCAGCAGACTAAAATGTTGGGCTTTTCAATAGATTTAGTGATAAATGTCCTGATCTTGAATACCAATGGTCCTTCTAGACCCTCCCATTCCAAGGACCAGCCTGACTGCTGCCACTTGGCCCTATCGGGTACGGGCTGTGTGGAATTTGCTACGACAGAGTGTGATCCTAGGTGGTGTAGAGGCGTTCAAGACTGGAGCCCGGCAGCTGGTGGAGGGAGGGCTCTGATTCGGCCTGGCCAGCATTCTTCAGTTTCCCAATCTGACATGATCACATTGCCTACTTCTGCCATGCTTTGATCCTCAACCCCCGCTTCTTTTTATCAGTTTGGCTGTCACCGTGAGGTGCAGCCTTCTCAGCATAAAAAGCTGTCCATCTCAAAAAAATGGTCCATCTAGAATGAAAAGTGCATCTGGCGGATGCAATGAGATAATTGCCTAAAAAACCTCACAGCCCAACGCCAGTACCTTCCAATTTTTCTCCTTTAGAGGCAGTTCCTGGATTACAGATTCTCCGCAATTCTCGACAAAAATGTGGCTTAAAACCCTTGAGCAATTTTTGAAAACGATTTACTCTGCTACTATCCATTTTTTTCAAGTTTAACAGATTCCGACGATATAACCAATTTTTGCAGTGAGCGTGAAAAAACTCGCCCAAATTTTGTCTATAATGAGAAAAAAAGCAAAAGCAATTCTGCCAACTACACAAACTGCGCTGAACGTTCCGAGCAGCTGAACAAATGTCCGAATAAACTAACTGCTCCAGCGAGGCTAGCCACTCCACTTCTGCTCTCGATGTTCCTAAAGATTCGCTCCAAAGGCCAGTTATTTGAACTGTCCAATGAGACGAAGCCTGCCGATGACTTCTGGTGGTGTCCACATTGCTTCTGCCGCATGGTGGCGCATGGCAAGGTACACCAGGGGCTCAGGCGCATTGGGTTCTGCTCAAATACTTACACGACGCTCTAATGGACAAAGCTGCTCTTCAACTTGAAAAATGGTGGCTGAGCGATTGTTGCTTGAAGAGCGGCGACAGTGGCACTCTATTAATCGTCAGTTTTCGCCAGCTGAAGCAGGACATGGGTGAAAAAGGGGCGGTTGAAGGCAGCCTGCCAACTCTACCAGCACTCTACCCAAGAACAGTGGGAGCAGCTGGTCTGGTGGAGCTGGACGGTCGTCTATGGGTTGTTGGTGGCTCATCTTATGACGAAGAAGAAACAAAAACCTCACTGAAGCTGCTGGAGGAGAGGAATGCTCCTCTGCAACAAACGCCTCCAACTTCCAGCTGACGAGCATTTTGCTGTAAATGCTATTTATTGCTGCGCTTTTCAAGTATTTATTTGTATTTGTAGTTTTCTACAAGCTCATGCGCCAGGAAGAGCCGAATCGTTGGACTGCCATCGACGCCTGCCTCCAACGCATTCAGCACCTCCTTCTCACCATCAGCCAAACCTTTGCTTAGCCACTTTCCAACTTGCCCCCTCCATTCTATGCTTGTTTAGCCATCAAACATTTCCTCTAAACTAACCCCAAATTGTGTTATATCTTCTTTGACAGTCATTAGCAGCATCGATATAATAATAGCGTTTTTTAAAACCCTCTCATTGATGCAATTTACGTCTAAGATTTAGTCACTCTTATTTTGTTTCTATAGCCAATTATCAAGCGATCGAATATCATAGAACACGTTTGCTTTATTTATGCTTATGGTCCATTCATAGCTTTCGTTTGTCATGTGGATTTTTACGACACATATTATGGTTGAAAAATTGACAACTATTTCTAAAGCAGCATCAACAGAACATTCAGCCAAGGCACCAACTGTAAAATTTTTGTTCATGCTTCAGCCTTTAGGTCGCTTTTTTTGGTTGGTTTAAGAAAATTTGACCAGCAAAATCAGAGGCGAAAAAGTGATTCATTTTGACTTTCTGCCTACGCCCTGCCCTGTACAACAAGCTTTAATCAATCGCACAATTTATGATTTGTACGATTTCTTTTAGCTATTATACGGTATATAAAAACGCAAACACGCAAGAACCATGAGTGATGACGCACGTAAAAGTGAAAATGCATTTTGACACATACTTTTTAAACATAAAACTAAACTGTTAGAAACTGATACTATCGGCAAGGCCAAATAAAACCTCTTTTCTCCCATAAATTGACTAACTCAGTCCAAGAAGGCAAGCTTTTAATTGGCCCGAGAAAGGGTTAAGAGGCGGTTTGTGAGAGGATTCAGAGGGGGTATTCCATTTCCCGAAAATCGAAGGTTCGAGTTGGAAATCGTGATTGGGCCATGGTTTTGGTCCATTTAGTTGTGATTTCAGCCCAACAAACCCTGGCCCAAAATATGGCTTAGTTGCTGAGAAATGACCATTTTTGTAACACCTACTTTTTTGATGCCTGGATGACCTAAAAATCGGTTTTTGGCCATTTTCAACCAAAATTTTTTTACAAACCCCAGACTATTATACATCAATTAAACCGCAAAACTACAACAAATTTCATGGTGACAATGATTTGATCCAAGAGAAAAATTTTTTTAATTGATTTTTCAAAAAACCGATTTTCGTATTTTGTAAATTTCGGCACAAAAAAACTTATTTCTAAAAACAGTCAAAAAAGTAAAGGCTAAGACCTAGCCTATCTTTTTTTCACATTCTTGCCGTCATTTTGGTATATATAACTTTGCAAATGGCGATGTCACAGTCGGAAAATTTTTTGATTGAAAATTGCCAATCCGATTTCGGCCCTATGTTATAACATAGGCCAAAAATGGCCAAAAAAATTTTGTTCTTCAAATACGATTTTTTTGGCGTAAAATGTTCTATTGGGTTCCCATGCACCCTGCTGTATCATTTGTTTCCCCAGAATTAGTCTCAATCTTCTTAATCTGAAATGCCCAATTTCCTATGCTTTAACATTGCCTATGCTATAACATAGGAAACAGAGCATCTCCGTTTGAGCAGATTGACTTTAGTTCTGGGGAAACAAATGATACAGCAGGGTGCATGGGAACCCAATAGAACATTTCACGCCAAAAAATCGTATTTGAAGAACAAAATTTTTTTGGCCATTTTTGGCCTATGTTATAACATAGGGCCAAAATCGGATTGGCAATTTTCAATCAAAAAATTTTCCGACTGTGACATCGCCATTTGCAAAGTTATATATACCGAAATGACGGCAAGAATGTGAAAAAAAGATAGGCTAGGTCTTAGCCTTTACTTTTTTGACTGTTTTTAGAAATAAGTTTTTTTGTGCCGAAATTTACAAAATACGAAAATCGGTTTTTTGAAAAATCAATTAAAAAATTTTTTCTCTTGGATCAAATCATTGTCACCATGAAATTTGTTGTAGTTTTGCGGTTTAATTGATGTATAATAGTCTGGGGTTTGTCAAAAAATTTTGGTTGAAAATGGCCAAAAACCGATTTTTAGGTCATCCAGGCATCAAAAAAGTAGGTGTTACAAAAATGGTCATTTCTCAGCAACTAAGCCATATTTTGGGCCAGGGTTTGCTGGGCTGAAATCACAACTAAATGGACCAAAACCATGGCCCAATCACGATTTCCAACTCGAACCTTCGATTTTCGGGAAATGGAATACCCCTCCTACAAGGCCACTCAATCCTCTCACAAACTGCCTCTTAAAAACCAAGAGGGCCAGTAGACGAAGGGCCTGGGAGCAAGCGAAAAACATCGCTTTGGCCAACAGAACTTGATAAAAGAGTGATTGCTTGAGCCTCGTTTTGCTAAAAAATATCAGGATAACAGATGGGCATCAGTATTCAGCACAAGATTGCCCTGCCCTGTACAACAGGCTTCAATCTGCCCTGTAGAACTGCCTTTGCAATTGTGGAATTGACTTGCTTTCTTCAATGTTATCGTGTAGAATTAAAAGACATTGTTGAATTCATTTCCTAATCCAGAAATTTCAACCTGACTGCATTTAAGCATTCAAATTGAACAACATCCAAATGACGTAACCTGCAAAAAATCCTAGACAACAAAAGAGAGGTAATAAGGTGCTAAGCCTTCGGTTTCGGTTCAGTTTTAGTTTTCTTTTCAGTTTTCAGTTTTAGTTCAGTTTTCTTCTCGCCTTTAGTGGCGTGATAACTTCGTTGGATTATCGATAGGGACTGTTTGTGCTTTTGGCTGAAGATTTTAAACAATCTTCCTGCCCATCGAGGCAACGATAAAATTGAGATGAAGCTAAAAGCTGGTTTGTACGTCTGCCAATCCTTGTGGAGGCAAATCTTTTCTTTCTTTCAACTGACTTTGTTAAAGTAAATTTTGTTATTTTGTTCAAATTAATCTTGTTGCTGCTTCTAAGAGAACGTGCTAAACTTAACCAAACCCGAAATACAAAAGGGGTATCCGCACAGGTACACCAAAGACACCAGGAAAGGAACTAAGCAGCTTCATTCAGAAGCAATGAACATTTGGCGCAAGATACAAAGAAACACGGCCTCCTTGCTCATCGGCGTCATCAGCTTCACCAGCGATGCCAGCTTTTCCACATACGCCTCAACAGAAAAGCCATCCAAACGATCCAACTCAATCAAGTCAAATGAACCAGGGTGCAGCTGTTCTGATTGAAAACTACGTAGACGGAGGCGGCCTTCTTGGTAGGCTTTTGAGTGACCAGTGTGCCTCCCGCAGCCTCGATCATCACTAGAGGTCAGTTTAGGTCAATTGCTGGGGGCTTTGGATGGAATGGCGAAAAAAGGAAACGCGTGAGATCCTGCTTTGGAAGATCGTCCATGAGAAAGAAGGCTTTCTCGGCAAAGATGCGCATGCCTGCCCATGACAAGGTGAGGGACCTCTTCAGGCTGAAGCCCCACTTGGCCTCTGCTCCTGCATCCTCTATCAGCTCCTCTGCAGCCCAGACTCCCTCTGCCCGGATTTCAGCAGCTGGAAAATTGAACAGTTTGCAGATTTGTGGACAGGAATAATGGGGCTAAGGACCCAGGAGAAAGGGAGGACGGGGATGCCGGAGGCGATGGCGGCCGTGATCTTGCCGTTCGTTTGAGTTTCGGAGCCGTGGCCACAAGACGAGTGTTTGAGCTCCTCAGATCCTGTACCACCTCCCCGCCCAGCATTCGCACCAACTGCCGAATTCCAGACTTTCTCACATTGATCTTCTTTTTAACTCTTATGCTCCCATCCATATTATGACAGCAGTTAGAAAGGCTTTGTGAGGAAATTACCTCATATGATTGCTCCTGACCAAGGCTGGTGTCCTTGAAACCTCCGGAGAAGCAGATGCGCATCTTTTCTCAGCTCCTTCTTCCCTTCTTCGGCTGCAGCACAATCAAATTTCTGGCAATTTTTGGCACATGTACTAGCAAAAAGCCACCATCAGTAGAGCGGAGGGATTGCTGCTTCTTTTCCTCTCCTACAGGTGCTTCCGGAGAAGCTGAAAATGCTAATGATCCAATCATTGCGATTTAAAATTTAATCATTGCAATCATTGCCAATTGAAAAGAAGCAACCTCTTGAGCCATCAAGGAGTCCAGTTTTGCTCCACGTCCGGAAGCATTTGCAGCTCCTGCAATAATTGGAGGCGCATAATTTGAGCATGCAAAAAGATATGCTTGCAAGCCTTTTTCTGCTGGCAAAGGCGACGACATGGCGTAAAAGCTTCTTGCAGACGTGCTTTTCTGGAACAGAACTAATTGGTTTTATCGATATGGGTGTTAAAAGGATACTGGAAGGCTGAACATGGCCAAACTCCACCAAAGTCACCAGCTCAGGCTGTGCCACGGGTTTAGCCGCAGCTGCGCTAGCTGCCGTTTTTCCTGTAGAATGAAGTTCAGAAAAAATGGAAAAAATTTGCGTCAAATTGATTATTTCTATTTCATTTGCACCTTCAATGACTTAAAACTAGCTGGATTCAACAGGTTTATGCTATTCAGCCACTTTTCCAACCGATTTCAGGAAGGAAATAGTTTGAACCTTTGCTGCAGGTCTTTTTGACATTGAGGCCGTGGGAAGCTGTGGCGCTGACTTGGAGCTTGGCTTACTTTCGCTCGCTTGCCTGTCTTTGGCTCCAGCGATTTCTCCTCCACCTTAGGCATCCACTAATCACTACACCAGATCTCAGTATATCAAGCAGCCAACCTCTACAGGCAGGTTCTCAGCTTCTGCTTCGCCGTCACTGAGCTTGTCAGACAGCCAGATCTCATTGTCCTGCCAATGCCATTAGCTTTACTTTAAGCTTTACCAATTTTCTGCTAGCTTTAGAACTGTCTTCTTTCCCTGAGTCCTCGTGGAGAAGATTTCTGTGGCATGACAATTTGGCCGGCTAAGTCTGTTATTGCAGAGGGCAGTACCTCGGTGACACTGACGTTTGACTGGCCCAAGGAGCGTTCCGTAGACTTCCCTTTCTTGCTCTTTTTCAGCCTTTCCTGCTGTCATTTGCCAATCGGCTCATCTCATCTGAGTGCAAAACGCAAAGCAACCTTTGCCTTCACAGGCACAGGCATGGTTT
>JASANA010004799.1:0-53508 GCA_030248095.1 Ptycholaimellus sp. GST1_10
GGGTAGGTGATGGCAAGGGGGGTCTGCTGAGTCCCGGGCTGGGCGCGGTGGCTCTCTGGGTGCTGGAGATAGGGCACCAGCTGTCCTTGCAGATTCCCTCCGCTTGGCATGATCACTGTGTAGTTGGGGTGCAGGTCAGAGGGTTGGGGAAGGACAGGAGTTGAGTGAGCTGCCGCTGGGAGCTCGATCGCCAGTCTCGGCAACGTCGTGGACAAGGCGAGCTGCTGCAGCGAGGAGTAGGAGCTTGGTTGATTGGGCGGCGCCGGAAGGGCCAGCCTCATCTGGCTTGCCGGCAGTGCTGGCTGCTGCTGACTGGAGGGCAGAGCCAATTGCTGGTCCGTCGGTTGGAAGGATGGTAGGGGGGCCGCGGGTAGTGCCAGCCGCTCCTGGCTGGCTGGCAGCGCTGAGGGTTGGTGACGTTGTGCCACTTCCCTGGCCTCTGACTGCTGGGAGAAGAGACTCCCCACTGCCAGTGCTAGGGCGTCGCGGGTTTGGTGGAGTTGGGAGAGTTGTGCTAGGAAGGGTTGTAGTCGTGGGTCTTGCGGGGCCAGACGTTCGATGGCTCCACCCAGCACCGCGATGGCCTGCTCGCAGTGCCTCAGGTTCGTCAAGCGCTGCTGATGCTCTCCCGATGCTTCGCTTTCTGGATGCTCGCTTTCTTGGCGGCTTGGCTGACTCTGGCGGGACTTCGTAGACTGGGAGAGGCTGTGCGATGGGAACTCCGTGGCCGTACGCCACTGGCTGCGTGATGAAGGCACTGTAGGCAGTTCCGCCATGGTTGAAGAAGGCGCTCCCTCTGAGGCTGGTGTCGGGTTGCGTGGGTTGGAAGTGGTGATGGGTCGCTGGAAAGAGGTTGGGGTGAAGAGCTGCTGTGAGGGCGTCTGAATTGGCTTGGATAGCGGCGGCGGCGTTGAAGCCGAGAAACCAAGCGCACCGCAGACGGTGCTGTAGATGTCCATGCAGTTCTGCTGGATCTGCGGCAGCGTCTCCGGGGACTGGTACGGGACCATCTGCAGGATGATGGTGATGTTGTCGGGGTGGAAGATGCCCTGCATCAGCAGCTGATGCAGAACAGGAATCCATGGCGATCCCTTGCCCAGCTTCGGACAGCAGTTGCGACAGAGGTAGCTGGAGCCGGTGTTGTCCAGGAAGAAGGAGCAGAGCTCGGCGATGTTGAGGATCTGGTTCCCGTGCAGGTCCTGCTCCAGGCGCGCGCTGGCACAGTCGAAGCAGAAGGCGCTGTTGCAGTGGGAGCAGTCGATCTGTCTGTACTTGGTCTCGGAGTTGTGGCAGAGGTTGCAGGTGAAGCGCTGTTCTCGCTCTTCACCGGCCATTCAGCCCGTGGCCTTCTCCAGGACGGCCACCAGACTGTCTGTCTCTTCCACTACAGTCCCTAAGCCCAGTCATAGCTCCATCTCAAGGACACGAGTCCAGAAACTGAGCCTGGCTAGATGTTGCGCTCTCCTAAATCTGAGACAAGTCAAACTTGCTCCCAAATTTGCCCATGCCTCTGCTCTCTTCTCCTTCTTTTCTGTTTTGCGTTTTCGCTTTTCCGCGTACTAATTCATTGTTGCCAATTCATTAGGTACGGAAGCGAAAGATGATTACAGTGCCAGTGGAGGGTGTAAAGAAGAAGGGAGGGCAAAAAGGGGATAGGCATTGATTGGTGGAGGGAGGTTGAGGTGTGTAATGTGGTGCGAGGAGAGAGGGGGGCGGTGTCTGCGGCTACTGTAGGCGGGCGGAGGTAGTCGGTTGCTCGTCTCCCTCCGTCAGCGATTCTTCCGCGGAGTCCTCCTTCTCACTAGAACTTCTCTCTTCCGCAAGCAGAATCAAGAGTCGTTCAGAGGTGAGAAGAAAGGGATGCGTGAGTGTGCAAGAGGGAAGGAGAGATCGACCGTGTGGGTGTGGCCTTTGACTTAGGTGACTCGCGGCTGCCTCCCTTCTTCAACAGAAACTGCAGAAGAAGAAAGGATGGCAATCGCAGCCTCGTTCAGCAGCACTGAGCTGTCTGAACCTGGGCGTAAAGCGGATTGCTCAGCTGGTGGTTGATGGATTGCACCAGCTGCTGTGCCTTGAGTCCGGCCTCCTGGAAGTGCGCCATGCGCTCGGCCAGGAAGACGGCCGAGTCCATCTTCTCCCGGTCCTCCACCGACAGGAAGCAGTCGCTCTGCTTCGCCGTCTGGATCCACTCCCGCAGCTCCGCCTCTTGCTGCTCGGAGTCCTTCAGCTTCTGGGCGAGCTCGGACGTCTTCTTCTCCACCTTCTTCTCGGCCTCCTTCCTCGCCTCCTCCACCGCTTGCCTATTCTTGGCCTCTGCTTCCTTCCCTCTCTTCTCGAGAGCCTTGCGCTGCTTCTCGCACTCCTCCACTCTCTTCCTCAGTGATCGCAGATCTTCGTCCCGCCCCTTAGCCTTGGCCTTGAATTCGAGGCATTGTCTCAGCCGACATTCAAGGGGGCCAGAAGGGGGAAGGGAATGAGGAGATCTGCTTGAGAATCGGAGCGGTTGGCCAAGACTGGCTAGGAGGCGAGCTTGCGCTGCACAGGTCCTTTGCAGCCTCTCAACTTGTGAGCTAGACTCCCTTATGACGTAGGCTGCAGAACTCCTATAGCTAGGATCGATTCTGGCCGTGTCGGTAGAAGGGGTCTTTGTCAACAAGCTGACTTTACTTTGACAACCTCCCCTTGCCACTCCTTGCCTTGACAGCTTCGGAGGAGGCAACAAGGGTCCTCGTCCCTTTCTCTTTGCCGCTTCTAGTCTCAAGGACGTCGAAGGAGGCGAGGAAAGGACGCTCGCTGCTCCAGAGGCTCCTTCTATCCCGTGAGGGAGTTGAAGTAGCTTGGAACCCGAGAAGGCTTCCACTTTCTCCTCCAGCCTGGGAGGCTTTGGAGGGAAAGGGAGAGGCACTAAGGAACGGTTGACAAAGTGGGGCTCAGGCCAGACAGGCAAGGGAGGAGGTGAGAGTTGAGGATTCACCTGGTCTCCAGAGCGGCGCTCTCTTGAGTGTCTGGCTCTGTCTTCTCCCGAGCGAGTGTGTCGATGAGCAGGGCGCTGCTTGTCGGACGACTGGCTGGCGCTGCTCTTGTCGTTGAGGACGGAGAGTCCAAGAGGGGGAGGGGGCAGTCCTCTGGGTTGCTTAGGAGGGGGAGCGGAAGACTCGCGAGACCTAAGGGGGGTTTCAGAGGCTTCCCTCTCCGCTTCCTCCTCTTCCGGAGTCAAGATCTTGCCTTCGGCAAGCTTTGGCATGGTAAGAGGGGAAAGGGTGTGTAGGAGAAGAAGGCTGAGAGCCAAGAGTGAGGGCAGAGAGCGAATGACTGGGCTGGCTGGGCTGCCTTGGATCTACTCTCACTCCAGTGTGGTGTGAGGGTAGTTGGAGGTGTGGGTGTGTGCAGTTGCCGTGCGGGCTGCTGGCGTTGTATCGTACAGCGAGGAGGGGAGGGAGATTGATAAGGGGCCGATAGAAGGGGAGGGGAAGAGGGGTGTGAGGGGGACAGGGGCGGTTGTGGGGGTCGGGGGTGCTGGGGCTTCCCAAACTATTCCGGCTCTCCTTTGAGGGGGGGGGGGGGAGTAGCGGGGGCGGATAAGGGAGAGAAAGGGCCAGGTGGCAGTGGCGGTATACGCCTTGTTCTGCTCGGGCAGCTCTCCATCCTCCGGCCCCATTTGTCTCTCCGTCCAGGGAGGCCCAAGCGCCTGACGCGAGGGGAGCAGGGGAGGTGTGAGGTGACGGGTGAGGAGAGGGGAGTAGGAAAGAAGTGTGTAAAGGGAGATGGGTAGTGTGATCCGGTTGATGCTGATGCGGGGACTCGATTGTCCTAAGTGCGGGGCGTCAAAGGCGGCTCTTGACTGATGAGCGGCAGGTGAAGTGCGGGCGGAGGGTGTATGTGCGTGTGCCTCAGGGAAGGCGGGGGTGTCATTAATCTTGACGCGGGGAGCGGGCGCAGAAAAGGGGGGCCGATTCCTCTAGAGTGTTGCAAGTGTACGTTTGGGGGCTGCTCGTGGGACTCCTTTCTCCTCCCGCCTGCTGGGAGGCCCAGCTCGCACAACTGGGCCTGAAGCGACGAATATGCGGGCTCGTCAGGGGCAGGGATTCGTATGCCCTCCCAATCCTCTCCTATTGCCGTTGCAACGTAGGAGAGGCCAGGCAGATCCTCGTCCAGACGGGGCCGAGGGAGGGGTCGAAATGGAGGCAGGCACTCCCTTCGGGGGAGTAAAGGTGGGATGCGTCCCGGGCTCCTCTCCAAGTAGAGGCGGCTTAGAGTGCCCTTTGGTGGGGGCCACTCTGAAGGGTGTGGCAGGTAGCCACTCATTAGCAGGGCGCTCAGCCCTGTAATGCCGTTTCTCCCAGAGCCTGGGAGAGAGAGAGGGGGTTGGGGAGGGCCTCCACTTTACACCCATTGGGTCGATAAAGGGGGCCCTGCCATTGCCGCTGCCTGTTCAGTCTAGCCTCTTGTGTGCACAGTGCGTGCTCACTGGGGAACTAGAAGAAGAGGCAATGGGCAGTGAGGTGGTGCTGGTTCGCACTGCTTCCAGCTGGCTAAGTCCTTCTCCTCATGGCTGAGGGTAGGATACTTAGTTGGCCTTGGCAGAGTTGCGCAGCGTGAAGCCGTGCTAGTCCAGGTCGTCGAGGTTGGCGGTGAGGATGTCGTTGGCGGGGCCGAGCGAGTCCTCCAACCACTCACTGCGCACCATAAAGCTGTGCCATTCCAGGCACTGCTTGGCAGCAATTACATTTGACTATCGCCTTCGCAGGAGTTTGTTTTCCAAATACCAGCTAGGGCAACAGTGAAGGAGGCGAGCGTTGGGAGGGAGGGAAAGAAAGGGGAGCGGGGGCAGGTGTGGGAGGACAGGTTCCTCGGCTGCGGCCTGGAGCTCCTCCTCCCTCTCCATCGCATCGTTGCTCTTCACATATAACTATAAATGCGTAGCTATTTGAGCTACACAGCCGTCAGTTCCACATCCATTTTATACATGTCGTCAATTCTAGTGCAAGGATGGAGAAGCGAAAAAAGAATGGGTTGCAGAAAGCCCCATGGACCAGCCAGCCAGCCCCCTGCTGCTTCTGCGGCGAGCAGATTGTCGCCAGCCACCCCCTCAAGAACCGCCACGTCTTTCGTTGCCGCCAGGTTCATCCTTTCCGCTACTCACAGCCTGGATCCAAACATCTGGGACTGGTTCACTGCAGCAGGCCCCGCCTGAGCTTCTGCGGGATTGGGTGGAGTGCCAGACGGATGCCCAACACCTCATCCTCAAAGTTGAGGAGCGACTCCACCTGCTCCACTGCCGCCTCAACCTTCCGCCTGTGCCAATGCCTCGCCCGCTGCCTCGATCTTGATTGTAGCATGGACCGCATGAATTTACCAGCTTCCTATCTAAGGTCAGTCATGCCTCCATGATTGTAGACAAGTAATCTTGATTGCATCTGTATGCAAGTGGATGCTTGTGAATAAATGGTAGTTCGAGGCCAATGCATTCAAGAGCACACTGAACTGTGTGACTAAGTAGGCAAAGAGCTCATTATGCATCTCTAAACAGGGGATAGGGATGGGGCAGAAGTCAGAAAGGGCAGAGCCATACAAGGCATCTGGACGCTTCAGGAACCTGACAATTGTCGCCCTCCTTAGCTCCACCCCCCCTTCCTGAACATTCACTACAGATTCTTCAGTCATGCTCCTCTACCTCTGCTGGATGCCGGAAAGGACCGAATAATTCCAAAAAAAAAGTTAGCTCACAGCCCAAAAACAGCAGCTGCGGACAGTTGAGCCAGCCTCATGCATGAAGCAGAAGAAAAGGGATGGCGAGAACTTGAATTTGGCGACATAGGAGCGGGCGAGGCGATTGAAGTGGTGGAGGAGGCGACTGCGCGGCTGACGATCGTGGAGCCATCCGGCGGCCATCATGGCCTTAGCCACCCGGGCCAGGTCGCTGTGGACGCTGGCCATGGCCGTGGGCCGCAGTCCGTACTCCTCCGTGCTCAGTCGCAGCATCACTTCTGCCAGGATACGCCAGTCCTGGGCAATTTTTTAGCCTTTTTTATTTTGTTGGGAAAATATTAAATGGAGGTTGAACATTTGTGCATATGATAAAAAGGCAATTACATATTTTTACAATGAAATTACGAATTCTTACATACAACAATCATAAACATGGTGCACAAAAAGTCAATTGGTGGAAGTCTCGGAACAAAAAGTCTGGAAGATTGCTGGAAGGGTAGTATTGTCTGATTCAAAACCTCATCGAGTTTGAGATTGAGGGCGGTAAGCGTCTGCATGGCACTGTCCATGCTGTCGAAGCAGCGACGGATTTGCCGACGACGCACACTTTCGTTGAACAGCGAGACCTGCAGGCTACTTTTTTCAACCCTTCAATTTTTCCCACTTTTTTCTCACCTTATTTCCCTAAAAATCAGTTTTACAAATTGTTGCTCCTGACTTTTTTTGGCCACACCATACGTTACATATTTTCGATGCTGACTTTTCAGAGGAGAAAAAGCTCCTTGCAGAACTTTCATATTCTTTCCACCCAAGCGGATAGAAAACTAAGTCTGTCCACCTTGTGCCCGTTGTGATGGCGTATGGTGCAGGTGGGGCAGAGGGGCTTGAGGCCTTGACGGGCCAGTTCCTCCTCCTGGTCAGCTTGAAGGAGGGCGCGATTGTCCTTGGCGGCGTCGGAGCGACGGTGACTGTGACAGGAGAGACAGAACCAGATCTCGTCCTGGGCCGTGCCCTTGCCGCACCCGCTGCACTTCTCCCGGTTCCCGAACCGCCCGTCCTTCTGCTCCCGCAGGTGCTCGATCAGAGTCTGCAATTCGCATGCTCACCTTCACTCATCTTGGAAGATCCTCTGACACAACCCCATGGCTAGTGTGAAGAGAAGAAAAGAAAGAAGAGGGCCAACAGCGAGGGTGTAGTTGGTGGGGAGGCCTTTGCGGGTGATGTTGACGGCGGCGCGACAGATACTGCAGACGATGCGAACGTTGGCGCGGTTGTTCCCCGCCGCCGCCGCCGCTATAAGCCCATCCACGCACTCCGCGCACAGCGTGTGCCCGCAGGGAAACACCTTAATGTCCCTCGCAAATTACATCAGAGAGGGCCAGTGACGATAGAGCGACAGGTATTCGAAATTTCTGGAAATCGGAATAGATCATCAAAGAAACACTCCAAATCTATGCAACACTTTAAAACTTTTGCACATACGCGTGCCTGGCTCTGCATTGTTTGAATAAGGGTATGGGGGTGTGCAGCTGTGCCTACTGCTGAGGAGGCTTGCCTCCTACCAGGAGTATCAAGTAGGCGCAAGTTTCCAATGTCTCGGCCTCAACCTACTGTGGCGGAATTCGAAAAAATGCCCTCAAAAACTATTAATTTTGGAAAAGTCCGGGAAAATCATGGAGGGAGTTTCAAGAGTCAACTAATAGCCACCTTGGGATCAGCGAAGACCTCGAAGCAGATGGGACAGGAGTGCGGAGCATCCTGACCCAGGAGGGAGTCGTTGGCATCGCCGCCAGTGTCTGTGGCCATGGCTGGTGCAGTAGCGGGGGCTGTGGCAAAGTTGCCAGGCGCCTCCTCCGGCTCGTACTCCACCCCTGCTAGAAGAGAACCTTGGGATCAGCGAAGACCTCGAAGCAGATGGGACAGGAGTGCGGAGCATCCTGACCCAGGAGGGAGTCGTTGGCATCGCCGCCAGTGTCTGCGGCCATGGCTGGTGCAGTAGCGGGGGCTGTGGCAAAGTTGCCAGGCGCCTCCTCCGGCTCGTACTCCACCCCTGCTAGAAGAGAACCTTGGGATCAGCGAAGACCTCGAAGCAGATGGGACAGGAGTGCGGAGCATCCTGACCCAGGAGGGAGTCGTTGGCATCGCCGCCAGTGTCTGTGGCCATGGCTGGTGCAGTAGCGGGGGCTGTGGCAAAGTTGCCAGGCGCCTCCTCCGGCTCGTACTCCACCCCTGCTAGAAGAGAACCTTGGGATCAGCGAAGACCTCGAAGCAGATGGGACAGGAGTGCGGAGCATCCTGACCCAGGAGGGAGTCGTTGGCATCGCCGCCAGTGTCTGCGGCCATGGCTGGTGCAGTAGCGGGGGCTGTGGCAAAGTTGCCAGGCGCCTCCTCCGGCTCGTACTCCACCCCTGCTAGAAGAGAACCTTGGGATCAGCGAAGACCTCGAAGCAGATGGGACAGGAGTGCGGAGCATCCTGACCCAGGAGGGAGTCGTTGGCATCGCCGCCAGTGTCTGCGGCCATGGCTGGTGCAGTAGCGGGGGCTGTGGCAAAGTTGCCAGGCGCCTCCTCCGGCTCGTACTCCACCCCTGCTAGAAGAGAACCTTGGGATCAGCGAAGACCTCGAAGCAGATGGGACAGGAGTGCGGAGCATCCTGACCCAGGAGGGAGTCGTTGGCATCGCCGCCAGTGTCTGTGGCCATGGCTGGTGCAGTAGCGGGGGCTGTGGCAAAGTTGCCAGGCGCCTCCTCCGGCTCGTACTCCACCCCTGCTAGAAGAGAACCTTGGGATCAGCGAAGACCTCGAAGCAGATGGGACAGGAGTGCGGAGCATCCTGACCCAGGAGGGAGTCGTTGGCATCGCCGCCAGTGTCTGCGGCCATGGCTGGTGCAGTAGCGGGGGCTGTGGCAAAGTTGCCAGGCGCCTCCTCCGGCTCGTACTCCACCCCTGCTAGAAGAGAACCTTGGGATCAGCGAAGACCTCGAAGCAGATGGGACAGGAGTGCGGAGCATCCTGACCCAGGAGGGAGTCGTTGGCATCGCCGCCAGTGTCTGCGGCCATGGCTGGTGCAGTAGCGGGGGCTGTGGCAAAGTTGCCAGGCGCCTCCTCCGGCTCGTACTCCACCCCTGCTAGAAGAGAACCTTGGGATCAGCGAAGACCTCGAAGCAGATGGGACAGGAGTGCGGAGCATCCTGACCCAGGAGGGAGTCGTTGGCATCGCCGCCAGTGTCTGCGGCCATGGCTGGTGCAGTAGCGGGGGCTGTGGCAAAGTTGCCAGGCGCCTCCTCCGGCTCGTACTCCACCCCTGCTAGAAGAGAACCTTGGGATCAGCGAAGACCTCGAAGCAGATGGGACAGGAGTGCGGAGCATCCTGACCCAGGAGGGAGTCGTTGGCATCGCCGCCAGTGTCTGCGGCCATGGCTGGTGCAGTAGCGGGGGCTGTGGCAAAGTTGCCAGGCGCCTCCTCCGGCTCGTACTCCACCCCTGCTAGAAGAGAACCTTGGGATCAGCGAAGACCTCGAAGCAGATGGGACAGGAGTGCGGAGCATCCTGACCCAGGAGGGAGTCGTTGGCATCGCCGCCAGTGTCTGCGGCCATGGCTGGTGCAGTAGCGGGGGCTGTGGCAAAGTTGCCAGGCGCCTCCTCCGGCTCGTACTCCACCCCTGCTAGAAGAGAACCTTGGAATCAGCGAAGACCTCGAAGCAGATGGGACAGGAGTGCGGAGCATCCTGACCCAGGAGGGAGTCGTTGGCATCGCCGCCAGTGTCTGCGGCCATGGCTGGTGCAGTAGCGGGGGCTGTGGCAAAGTTGCCAGGCGCCTCCTCCGGCTCGTACTCCACCCCTGCTAGAAGAGAACCTTGGGATCAGCGAAGACCTCGAAGCAGATGGGACAGGAGTGCGGAGCATCCTGACCCAGGAGGGAGTCGTTGGCATCGCCGCCAGTGTCTGCGGCCATGGCTGGTGCAGTAGCGGGGGCTGTGGCAAAGTTGCCAGGCGCCTCCTCCGGCTCGTACTCCACCCCTGCTAGAAGAGAACCTTGGGATCAGCGAAGACCTCGAAGCAGATGGGACAGGAGTGCGGAGCATCCTGACCCAGGAGGGAGTCGTTGGCATCGCCGCCAGTGTCTGCGGCCATGGCTGGTGCAGTAGCGGGGGCTGTGGCAAAGTTGCCAGGCGCCTCCTCCGGCTCGTACTCCACCCCTGCTAGAAGAGAACCTTGGGATCAGCGAAGACCTCGAAGCAGATGGGACAGGAGTGCGGAGCATCCTGACCCAGGAGGGAGTCGTTGGCATCGCCGCCAGTGTCTGCGGCCATGGCTGGTGCAGTAGCGGGGGCTGTGGCAAAGTTGCCAGGCGCCTCCTCCGGCTCGTACTCCACCCCTGCTAGAAGAGAACCTTGGGATCAGCGAAGACCTCGAAGCAGATGGGACAGGAGTGCGGAGCATCCTGACCCAGGAGGGAGTCGTTGGCATCGCCGCCAGTGTCTGCGGCCATGGCTGGTGCAGTAGCGGGGGCTGTGGCAAAGTTGCCAGGCGCCTCCTCCGGCTCGTACTCCACCCCTGCTAGAAGAGAACCTTGGGATCAGCGAAGACCTCGAAGCAGATGGGACAGGAGTGCGGAGCATCCTGACCCAGGAGGGAGTCGTTGGCATCGCCGCCAGTGTCTGTGGCCATGGCTGGTGCAGTAGCGGGGGCTGTGGCAAAGTTGCCAGGCGCCTCCTCCGGCTCGTACTCCACCCCTGCTAGAAGAGAACCTTGGGATCAGCGAAGACCTCGAAGCAGATGGGACAGGAGTGCGGAGCATCCTGACCCAGGAGGGAGTCGTTGGCATCGCCGCCAGTGTCTGCGGCCATGGCTGGTGCAGTAGCGGGGGCTGTGGCAAAGTTGCCAGGCGCCTCCTCCGGCTCGTACTCCACCCCTGCTAGAAGAGAACCTTGGGATCAGCGAAGACCTCGAAGCAGATGGGACAGGAGTGCGGAGCATCCTGACCCAGGAGGGAGTCGTTGGCATCGCCGCCAGTGTCTGCGGCCATGGCTGGTGCAGTAGCGGGGGCTGTGGCAAAGTTGCCAGGCGCCTCCTCCGGCTCGTACTCCACCCCTGCTAGAAGAGAACCTTGGGATCAGCGAAGACCTCGAAGCAGATGGGACAGGAGTGCGGAGCATCCTGACCCAGGAGGGAGTCGTTGGCATCACCGCCAGTGTCTGCGGCCATGGCTGGTGCAGTAGCGGGGGCTGTGGCAAAGTTGCCAGGCGCCTCCTCCGGCTCGTACTCCACCCCTGCTAGAAGAGAACCTTGGGATCAGCGAAGACCTCGAAGCAGATGGGACAGGAGTGCGGAGCATCCTGACCCAGGAGGGAGTCGTTGGCATCGCCGCCAGTGTCTGCGGCCATGGCTGGTGCAGTAGCGGGGGCTGTGGCAAAGTTGCCAGGCGCCTCCTCCGGCTCGTACTCCACCCCTGCTAGAAGAGAACCTTGGGATCAGCGAAGACCTCGAAGCAGATGGGACAGGAGTGCGGAGCATCCTGACCCAGGAGGGAGTCGTTGGCATCGCCGCCAGTGTCTGCGGCCATGGCTGGTGCAGTAGCGGGGGCTGTGGCAAAGTTGCCAGGCGCCTCCTCCGGCTCGTACTCCACCCCTGCTAGAAGAGAACCTTGGGATCAGCGAAGACCTCGAAGCAGATGGGACAGGAGTGCGGAGCATCCTGACCCAGGAGGGAGTCGTTGGCATCGCCGCCAGTGTCTGCGGCCATGGCTGGTGCAGTAGCGGGGGCTGTGGCAAAGTTGCCAGGCGCCTCCTCCGGCTCGTACTCCACCCCTGCTAGAAGAGAACCTTGGGATCAGCGAAGACCTCGAAGCAGATGGGACAGGAGTGCGGAGCATCCTGACCCAGGAGGGAGTCGTTGGCATCGCCGCCAGTGTCTGCGGCCATGGCTGGTGCAGTAGCGGGGGCTGTGGCAAAGTTGCCAGGCGCCTCCTCCGGCTCGTACTCCACCCCTGCTAGAAGAGAACCTTGGGATCAGCGAAGACCTCGAAGCAGATGGGACAGGAGTGCGGAGCATCCTGACCCAGGAGGGAGTCGTTGGCATCGCCGCCAGTGTCTGCGGCCATGGCTGGTGCAGTAGCGGGGGCTGTGGCAAAGTTGCCAGGCGCCTCCTCCGGCTCGTACTCCACCCCTGCTAGAAGAGAACCTTGGGATCAGCGAAGACCTCGAAGCAGATGGGACAGGAGTGCGGAGCATCCTGACCCAGGAGGGAGTCGTTGGCATCGCCGCCAGTGTCTGCGGCCATGGCTGGTGCAGTAGCGGGGGCTGTGGCAAAGTTGCCAGGCGCCTCCTCCGGCTCGTACTCCACCCCTGCTAGAAGAGAACCTTGGGATCAGCGAAGACCTCGAAGCAGATGGGACAGGAGTGCGGAGCATCCTGACCCAGGAGGGAGTCGTTGGCATCGCCGCCAGTGTCTGCGGCCATGGCTGGTGCAGTAGCGGGGGCTGTGGCAAAGTTGCCAGGCGCCTCCTCCGGCTCGTACTCCACCCCTGCTAGAAGAGAACCTTGGGATCAGCGAAGACCTCGAAGCAGATGGGACAGGAGTGCGGAGCATCCTGACCCAGGAGGGAGTCGTTGGCATCGCCGCCAGTGTCTGCGGCCATGGCTGGTGCAGTAGCGGGGGCTGTGGCAAAGTTGCCAGGCGCCTCCTCCGGCTCGTACTCCACCCCTGCTAGAAGAGAACCTTGGGATCAGCGAAGACCTCGAAGCAGATGGGACAGGAGTGCGGAGCATCCTGACCCAGGAGGGAGTCGTTGGCATCGCCGCCAGTGTCTGCGGCCATGGCTGGTGCAGTAGCGGGGGCTGTGGCAAAGTTGCCAGGCGCCTCCTCCGGCTCGTACTCCACCCCTGCTAGAAGAGAACCTTGGGATCAGCGAAGACCTCGAAGCAGATGGGACAGGAGTGCGGAGCATCCTGACCCAGGAGGGAGTCGTTGGCATCGCCGCCAGTGTCTGCGGCCATGGCTGGTGCAGTAGCGGGGGCTGTGGCAAAGTTGCCAGGCGCCTCCTCCGGCTCGTACTCCACCCCTGCTAGAAGAGAACCTTGGGATCAGCGAAGACCTCGAAGCAGATGGGACAGGAGTGCGGAGCATCCTGACCCAGGAGGGAGTCGTTGGCATCGCCGCCAGTGTCTGCGGCCATGGCTGGTGCAGTAGCGGGGGCTGTGGCAAAGTTGCCAGGCGCCTCCTCCGGCTCGTACTCCACCCCTGCTAGAAGAGAACCTTGGGATCAGCGAAGACCTCGAAGCAGATGGGACAGGAGTGCGGAGCATCCTGACCCAGGAGGGAGTCGTTGGCATCGCCGCCAGTGTCTGCGGCCATGGCTGGTGCAGTAGCGGGGGCTGTGGCAAAGTTGCCAGGCGCCTCCTCCGGCTCGTACTCCACCCCTGCTAGAAGAGAACCTTGGGATCAGCGAAGACCTCGAAGCAGATGGGACAGGAGTGCGGAGCATCCTGACCCAGGAGGGAGTCGTTGGCATCGCCGCCAGTGTCTGCGGCCATGGCTGGTGCAGTAGCGGGGGCTGTGGCAAAGTTGCCAGGCGCCTCCTCCGGCTCGTACTCCACCCCTGCTAGAAGAGAACCTTGGGATCAGCGAAGACCTCGAAGCAGATGGGACAGGAGTGCGGAGCATCCTGACCCAGGAGGGAGTCGTTGGCATCGCCGCCAGTGTCTGCGGCCATGGCTGGTGCAGTAGCGGGGGCTGTGGCAAAGTTGCCAGGCGCCTCCTCCGGCTCGTACTCCACCCCTGCTAGAAGAGAACCTTGGGATCAGCGAAGACCTCGAAGCAGATGGGACAGGAGTGCGGAGCATCCTGACCCAGGAGGGAGTCGTTGGCATCGCCGCCAGTGTCTGCGGCCATGGCTGGTGCAGTAGCGGGGGCTGTGGCAAAGTTGCCAGGCGCCTCCTCCGGCTCGTACTCCACCCCTGCTAGAAGAGAACCTTGGGATCAGCGAAGACCTCGAAGCAGATGGGACAGGAGTGCGGAGCATCCTGACCCAGGAGGGAGTCGTTGGCATCGCCGCCAGTGTCTGCGGCCATGGCTGGTGCAGTAGCGGGGGCTGTGGCAAAGTTGCCAGGCGCCTCCTCCGGCTCGTACTCCACCCCTGCTAGAAGAGAACCTTGGGATCAGCGAAGACCTCGAAGCAGATGGGACAGGAGTGCGGAGCATCCTGACCCAGGAGGGAGTCGTTGGCATCGCCGCCAGTGTCTGCGGCCATGGCTGGTGCAGTAGCGGGGGCTGTGGCAAAGTTGCCAGGCGCCTCCTCCGGCTCGTACTCCACCCCTGCTAGAAGAGAACCTTGGGATCAGCGAAGACCTCGAAGCAGATGGGACAGGAGTGCGGAGCATCCTGACCCAGGAGGGAGTCGTTGGCATCGCCGCCAGTGTCTGCGGCCATGGCTGGTGCAGTAGCGGGGGCTGTGGCAAAGTTGCCAGGCGCCTCCTCCGGCTCGTACTCCACCCCTGCTAGAAGAGAACCTTGGGATCAGCGAAGACCTCGAAGCAGATGGGACAGGAGTGCGGAGCATCCTGACCCAGGAGGGAGTCGTTGGCATCGCCGCCAGTGTCTGCGGCCATGGCTGGTGCAGTAGCGGGGGCTGTGGCAAAGTTGCCAGGCGCCTCCTCCGGCTCGTACTCCACGCCTTCTTCAGGCTGCGCTGCTGTTCCAGTGGCCAACTGTCGCACTGCATTCAGGCCTGCACGTGAGTCCAAAATTAGCAAAAAAATACTTTTGGCAATTTTATTTATTTTTTTACTATTTCAATTCATGGTATTGTTAAATTTAGCCTTAGCACCGTCTTCAGCCCACACCAACGTCTGTGCAAGTCTTAAGGCTTGCCTTAGCAGGCCCTAGTTTTTGGCTGGCAAGTGGCATCTATTCCCGTCCACCAGTGAAAGTGTCCAAAGGTTGCCTTGGGCAAAGTAGCCGAGGAGGCCCGGCTGTGCGGCAGGCTGTTGCACCAGTGGCTCCGGGGTTGCTGGGGGTTGTGCTGGGGGTGGAGGAGGCGGCGGTGGAGGAGTGGCATTGCGACCCCGTCCACCTCGTCCACGTCGATTCCGTCCCCCACGACCTCGCACCATTGCCCTGCGCGAGTCCTTGCTTTGATTCCGATGGAGCTTTTCGCACTACGGCTGACTTTAAGCCTCTGCATTCGTTTCTTGCATCAGCCCAAAAGCTTGCCGATTCTAGGATATTAGCTTTAACGCACCGAAAAGCGGAGAAGGGTCTGAAGCTTTTGGACACATGGATGGCCGCAAATTTACTAGCGCGAAAAGCTGTTGCAGGAAAATCTGATGGAAATGTGAGACTGATGGAAGGAGAGAAGCCAAAGCAGTCGCTGGAAAGAATACTGAAAGAACAGGCGCTAATCGAACTGCAAAAACCTGGGCGAATCACAGCCTCTGCGGCGCTTCAAATAATTGCCAAGGATAAAGCAGAAAAACGAATCTGAGGCTGGGCGCAAAAGAAAACTGAAAACGAACGGGGAAGCAGCAAAAATCAGATGCAAAGGGCTGCTCAGTTGGCCATGGCCGTGAGATCGGCCTCCTCCGGGTCCGGCCAGTGCTCCATCACCGCATTCACCCTGACATTAAAGAGCAATTATTTTTTCCATTTGTTAGATCGTTTAACTGAATATTATTCTTATTCGCATTTCGTCATGAGTTGCTACAATTTTGGTTTATTTCTGTGATTGGTGTCCTAGGCCATTGGGAGCTTGAAATGGGAACCTCTGCTCAAAGTAGAAGAGGGTCTTGGTGCTCTGAGAGGCGGCCAGAGAGCGAAGACTGGCGTTCAGCGAGGCTCCTGCCGTTAGCAGACCGCTCCTGCCCAGCTCCCACACCTTCAATGCCTAGCTTTGCTCCTGCCTTTTTTGAACTGCACAAAGCGGCACAGAAATTAAATGCCATTCAAAATGAACAAAGTGTCACTTTGCTGGTATGGTTTGAATTAAGAGAGCTTTACTGAGAGGTTCAACAGTTGGATTGCCCAAAAATGTTGCTGCGACATTTGACCGTCTCAGTAAAGCTCTCCTAAAGAAATAAATAATTGATAATGAAATGTTGGAAGAGTGGGGGCTGGATACCTTGGCGGTGAAGGCGGGGGCGGTGATGAACCCCTGCTGGTAGTCTTGCAAGGCGGCCAGGAAGGCTTGGGCCAGACAGAGCCAGCACTCCAGGACCTCCAACAACGGCCGCTCCGTGAGCATCCCGTCCTTCAGCAGACCCAGCAGCAGCTCCTCCTGAGCTTCCATCACCTGGCGCCAACCAATCAGTCCAGCTCGCCCCTGGAAACTACTTCTTCCGGTACCTCGTCCAGAGTGCTGGCAGCCTGGTAGGCGGCTTGGAAGGCCCGGTGCTGGGGCCGAAGGAGGGCGGTGAAGAAGTAGTCCTGGTAGTCGGTGAGGAGGCGGAGGATGGCCAGGCGGAGGACGGCCGCCGGACGAGGCAGACCGCGACGCAACGGGCGCTGGATAGATTTTGGAAATATTGTTTTTGAAAGATTGTTTTTGTTTTTAGTGTTTTTGAAAAGATTTAGTGATGAAATATTATCTTTCAGTTCAATAGAAGACTGAAAGTGATATCGCTTTTTTTTCGAAAATATTAAAACGTCTATGCCTATTATTTTAAAAAAAATTGTCAAAAAAGTAACATTGCTTCTTGAAACCATTTTTTGCCTAAAATTAGTAAAAATGCAACCGAAAACTACTTTCCGAATTCTAAAAATTTGGCTAAAGTAGGCATGGCACCTGAAGACGGAGTCGGGCGAGGGCAAAGGCGGCCTGGGTGC
Organism: Ptycholaimellus sp. GST1_10; assembly: GCA_030248095.1. Lineage (NCBI taxonomy): Eukaryota > Metazoa > Nematoda > Chromadorea > Chromadorida > Chromadoridae > Ptycholaimellus > Ptycholaimellus sp. GST1_10. Next base: position 16,530 of record JASANA010004799.1, read on the forward strand.
GGAAGAGGACGTTGAGCTTGGCGAGGAGGAGGGGGGCGAAGAGGCCGTCCATCGGCGGCCCCAGCTCCACGGAGAGGCCCAGGGCGGACTCGCAGGAGAGGACGCCGGCCGAGGCGGAGTAGAGCCAGCTGGGGTCCAGCGGAGGCGACGTCAGCGTCGGCGTCTGCCCCACCACGCTCTCCCGCCCAGAAATCCCGATCAGCTGCCGCAACAGCTCCATCACTCCGCACGAGTCCATCTGCAATCCTCCTTCCCTCGGGCAATTTTAACCTTTTAAAATTTAATTTTTTTTTTTAAAAATTTAAATAAATTTTTAAAATTTAATTAATGACAAAAAAACAATTTACGATTTTTATTTATTTATTTTAAAAAAAGGATCCCCTAAAAAGCTCCACTACGGAGAGAAAGGTGAGGACCTTGACGACGAAGAAGCCGGGCGGTATGTCGTCGGCGAGGGTGGAGCTGGCCAGTGCCTCATCCAGTAGGCCCTGTAGACGGTGCAAGTTCACCTCAGAGGCTGCTCGCTTCAGCTCCTCCTCTTCCTGCCAACCTTTTAGTCTGACGAATAGGGCGAAATGAGAGAGGATGGAGGGAGGACCTCGGCCAGGCAGAGGAAGTGATGGAGGTAGTCGAGGCTGGGCAGGCCGAGGAAGACGGCGTGGAGGCGGCGTAGGACGACGTCCAGGGCGTGGGAGTCCTTGAGGAAGGCCAGGTAGGCGCCGGAGACCAGACTGCACAGCTCCTCCACACCCCTCACCAGACTCGCCTCCCAGCCCCCGGCCGAGCTCACGCCCAACACTGCACAGTTATATATTTTTGATGATTTCGCAACCTTCGCTTTTATTTTATAACCTAGCTCTTTGCCAAAAAGTTTACTGCAATTAATTATCAGTCAAAGTTTTGTTTCATTTTCTCCAAACAAATGAGCCAAAATCAAGAAAATATGAACAAATTTCATCAAATTTCCTGGTTTACATATTGTTCATATTTTCTTGATTTTGGCGACTTTGATTTCACCTGTCAGAAAACTAAGAAAATTGGTGAAAATGAATTTGGTAATATTGAAACAAAATGAAAATGAAAGAAAACCTTTACTGATAAATGATTGCAGTAAATTTTTTGGCAAAGAGCTGGAAGAGGGACTACAATGAGGCTGGCTCTGTAGACGAGGCAGAAGGTCCTGCAGGAGGTGGAGCTGGCCGGAGTGTCTGAGGACGTTGAGGCTAAGGCCGCTGCGAAGGATGTTGGACTGCCAGTCAGCCAGAAACTCAGGCACCAGCTGCTTGTCCAGTCGGAAGCGTCGGGACCACCTAGACAGAGTTCGAGTGAGGCCTAGTCCATGGGCACTGTGAAATGGACCAACTCGTCGGTAGGTTCAACACCCGGCTGCTCTGGCAGCATGTCTCCGCGTGCTCTATCCAGCTCCGTGTCCACCACGAAAAACTAAACTGGCTCACTATTTGAGCAGCTGTTGATTCAACTGCTGTATCGTATATAGGTAGTGCAAATGGAGCTGTAGGTATCGTGCCTAGTTTGATTGGGTCTCCATGATTTGTGGCAGGAGTAGTTGATGTTTGGGTGGCTGGGTGAACCTCAGCGTAGGGGTCGCGAAGGTAGCCGAGTGTGAGCCAGCCGCGGAGGATGGGCAGGTAGCTGGAGGCCGCGGCTGCTTGAGCCTCCTGCACCAGGCTGAGCCCCGGCTCCACGCTCTCACCGCGGATTCGCCCCAGCACCGCCAGCAGGCGGCCTCCGATGCACCCGGGGGACTCCTACAAATCCCATTGAGTCCTCCAGATAGCTTTATTCGGCTGATGCACTGATCCGAGGGTTACAAATCAAACTTTAAACAACAGCTAATCCAATGTTTTGCGACCAAATATACGCGAAAGCTCCCCCCAAAGGAGACAGGCGCTATTCGGAATGATCTGCTGACCTCCTGGACTTGGGCGCAAATGCGGGCTGCGGTGGCGCAGAGGGGGGCCATCAGGGACATCGTTTGCGAGAGCAAGCGCAGCAGATGCAGCTCCTCTGTCCTGCAGAGGAGGTCAGAGTTCGTCCTCTGAAGCTGATATAGAAAGAGGGCAACTGAAGCAGGGCAGCGAGGCGGGTGACCTCCCGACCTTGGCGGAGGAGGAGACTGCGCTGGAGGACGTTGCAGAGCTCCAGCGTGCTGTTGCCCAGCAGCTCGCTCTGGTTCTCTGCAATCGCGCACGCCTATTGGATGCCTTCATTGTCGAACAGATTTGGGTACGGACACCAGGCAGATAGATATACCCTCCAACCATTTGCCTTGGAATAGAGAGCTGGATGGGAGCAGACCTTGGATGAAGTCGCGGACGCGGCGCACATCGCAGGCAACCGCCAGCACCTGCTCCGATAGGTCCGCCAAAGAAGCCTGAGCAAAAGGGACTCCTCTCTGCCCTTGCATGGTAGTGAGGGCAGGGGGGGAGCACCTCGATGGCGGGGTTGACAATGGCCTTGGCGACGTTGTTCTCCTCGTCGTACTGGAAGCGGATGTCCTCGCTAGCGTGACCCTGCAGAGCAAGTCCATAGAGTCCCCGTCCAAGGACTAGAGGCAGGGGGAAGACTGTGACCGTGAGTGCTGTGAGGAGCTGGCGAACAAGGCGCAGCTCCTGCTCAGGCCTGGCCAGAGAGGGCGGCAGCGGTTGGAAGGGGGCCAGCGGCGCGGAGACAGGCAGGAGACCACCTCGCTTCAGGTTCGGCAGCACCGGAGTTACTGGAATGGACATTCTTTTGTGCTGAGGTGGGGCAGGCGGACGTAGGTAGCATTGGATCTGCCTTCATTCCTGGACGCTGCCTGATGCTGCGCCGTCCAAGAATGAACCCAGACCCAATGCCTACCTCGGGGTTTAAAACTAGCTAAGTAAGCATTGATCTTACTGGATTTCATTCAGCTGGCCTATGCCTAATAGCTGATTGCTCCAGCAGCTAGGGGAGAGAGAAAGGCTGAGTGGGAGGGAGGGAACGAATGCGTTTGCGAGCGGCGCTCCACTCGGCGTCCTCGCGACGGCGGCCTTCGTCGGGGCCGGGGAGGGAGAGCTGGGGCAGACTGCTGCTCTCCTGGCTCCCTGTCCGCTGGCCCTTCCGCCGACTCAGGATCTGTGGACCAGAGGCAGTGTTGAGGAGGGGAAGGGGGTGGAAGGGGCCTGGACCTGGGAGATGCGATTGAAGGAGGCGCCCATGGTTTCCGAGGCCGTCACAAAGGCATCGGAGGCCACCGACTGATAGCCTGAGGGCTGCCCCACAGCCGTCAGCGGCGTCGAGGAGGCTTTCGGGGCGAACGGGGCTAGGAACTCTGCAAATCCGCTTCCACATCTCATTCCCTGTTGGCGTTTTTGCATAAAAAGGGGCAATTCCAGTTCTTCTTAGCCTCTCAAGTTCTCTCCAAAACGCCAACGCCAACGCCAACAGTTTTGGAGAGAATTTGAGAGGCTAAGAAGAACTGGAATTGCCCCTTTGTATGAAAAGACCCTACAAAAGAAAGGTTAACGAAACGAATCCAGAAAATCAATTGAACGCAAGACAAGGGGCTGGCTAGATTGCCATCTCTGAGATCTAGATCAATATCCGCCCGCAATTCACCTGTCCATTCGCCCCAGCCCAGGTAGGCTTCGCCAGCGATCCCCAAGAAAGGTGGAAGAAAGTTGGAGGGCACCTGGGCTGTCGACATCGGGCTGAGGCTGCTCAGAGGCAATGAGGTTGGCCAGCGGCGTCGGCCTGCCGCCCTTTCGCTCCGCCATCAGCGCCAGCAGGTGCAGCACTGCCTTCGTCTCCGTACTATTCCGCCTATACCAAGCCCCTCTTCTCCCCTCTAACCCAACACCCAACCCCAAGAGCCTCCCCCAACTGGGATGGAAGAAGCAAAGCGGCCAGACAGGCTGCGTCGCCCAATTTCGCAAGTACTACTGTTGTGAGACGGGTGTGGCTGGAGGGGGCGGGGAATGTGGACTGGGGCAGCGGGTGCAGAAAGGCAAAACAGAGGGAAGGAAGGAGAGCTTAGGACTGGGCACTGCTGAGGCCGCGCAGTTTCCCCAGCACGCTGCTGGGCAGTCGCGCATGGCGCATCAGCTCTCGCACCACCGACAAACTGGACACCTCAATTGCGGCCCAGTTTTCAGCCTGCCCTCCAGGAGAAGGAGTCGTGACCTTGTCCAAATTGGTCCTGGGAGTGTCCATGCTGGCCCGCAGGCGCTGAGAGACGGCCACCTCGAGGTCGGGGGACTCTGGGAGCCTGGGGGAGAGGTGCAGAGGTGAGAGGGGGAGAAGAAGGTGGTGAGGAGAAGAAGGAGGACCCGAGGGCGGTGATAAGTTGGCGCACGGTGGCCTCCAGTTCAAAAGAGGCCTCCATTTTTGAACACGCCTCCCACTGCCTTGGCGGGCGCTTTGAAAGGCCACAGTGGCAGTGTGTAGGTAGGTACTGCTACTTTTTGCGCAATTCCAGAGACCTGCGTTTCCTTCCTTTCTGTGCTCTTGGCTTAAGTCCCAGGAAGTTTCCAGGATTCGATACTTTTGTTGGGGCATTGACAAGCAACAAAGGAGCCTACATCCAAGCACAGGGTTCATGGCCGCTGCGAGCAGGAAGAGAGAGCGCTGGAGGTGGGGAGAGGAGGACAGAGGGTGTAGGCGGCAGGGATTGGGGAACAGAAGGAGGGCATGGAATCAGCGTCGCATGGGTCTTGGCAGAGCCCATAGGTAGTAGCCGCGGTTGGGGTGCGGAGGAGGTTGAGGGGTGGTGGTGGTGGAGGGCGGTGTCGTGTGTGCCTGGACTCGACGGATCCAGTTGGCGATGGCCCAGGCCGCCTCCTCCAGCTGCCGCTCCGGCCGTACACGGGCTGCTACTAGCAAGCTCTGCAATTCCCCTGCCTTCACCCCTCCATTTCATCAGCTATCCATTTCATCAGCTATAACTTGTTGTATCCTATTATGACCGACCGATCGCGACACTAAAGCAAGTTTGGTTAACATGGAAACACAATCGCTGAGGGAAATGCCGGAGCCTGTAGAGCAGAATAGAACCTGGTGAACCGGAAGATTGGCACCGCGTGGTGTTGGGAGCAAAGAGAGACAGATGAGAATGGAGATTAGCCGCAGCAGCATTCCCCAAATTTCAGCGCCAGCTCTGTCCTACAACTATTCATTTGAAACAAACCATGAATGTGATTTTGTCATTCGTCTTTTCCAAAATGGTTCAGATACGCGATAGTGACGAAAATTCATTTTAGTTTTTTTCTCGTCTAGAACTTTTGGGGGGAAATGTTAACATTCTGGAAAGAAAGAGCTAAAGGTTCAAAGGTTGCTAAGCAAACTATATGAGAAGCAGAAGAGGCATAAGACATACTGAACCAGTCTATTTCCTTGTTTGATTATTTTGGATTCTATTTTTAACATATATCCGATGTTGTTCACAATATTGTTCAATCTGCCGTGGAAAGTCTGTTACTAAGTCTGAGAAAAACGGTTTTTAGTAGTTCAGAGCTGAGCAAGACAAGCTTTCGTCAGTTGACATAGCATTGCGAGCTTAATTAAAGTCAGTTGACATCATGAATTGCGTGGGGACGGCTGCCAGGACGGTCGGGGCGATTCCAATGTTTTCCTTCCCTCCTATTTCCTCTTACGTCTAGAGTTTTAGGCTTAGGCATAGGCTTATAAACAAACAGGTATAATGGCGCAAAGTGCAATATTGACTGCGAAGCCCATATTTATCAAGAGCTTGAGAGTTTGCCACTCAAAAAGACAAGTATGTGGTTTCTTCACTAATTTAAAAGTAATCCTCCCTTGAAGAGAGGCTGACCAATGCAAAAAGGCCAACAACACAGAACCTGGAATAGGCCAGCCCACCACTGCCCCCCCCCTGCAGTACTGGGCAGTCTATTTCCCACCTTCTGGTCCTGTACCCCCTCACCCCTTCTGGTCCTATATAAGCAGCCCGTTTGACAGTGATCCTTGGTCTCTCACCTGGAGAGCTCAAAGTGCCTGCTGCATGTCAGCTGCTGGATAAAGCCTGGTCCTTCATCATCAGCCTCTTGAAGACCAAGATCCACCACATTCCCTAGGCCAGGAGGCCTGGTCACAAAACCTCAGCAGCAAGGGCTTCTGGGTGAAGTGCTGCTTGATCACCAAGTTACTGTAGGACTTGGAGATGTCCCTGAATGCCTCCCCAGCAGCTTGGAATAAGTTCAGAATCAGAACCAAGAAGTATTTGTACAAGTTGTGGACAAAGTTGCCTATTCAGGCTAAAGGCTATAATCAAAGGTTGCCCGGAATTACTGAAGGCTGTGTCAGTTGATAACTGGGCAATTGCTCTGGTTGTAGCTGTGAACAGTGTCTTAGGTGTGCCATCCACCTGTAGAGGCAAACAATCAGTACACAGGGAAAAAGTTTATACAGATTCGTTAAAATTCGGATTCAGATTAAGATTCGGCCCCAGCCATTCTAGATATACATAAATATCACCTATTTGACCTAAAACAACCCCACTAAGTATCTTTCATTTTGGCGATGCATGAAATCCGACTAAGGCTGCATATGTACTAGAAAATTTAGCCGTGAATATGTAAATTTCTGAGATTAGAAAGCAAACCGATCACATGGGGCCTTTTACTTGGTACTTGGTGCTTTTCTACTTGGTCTTTAGTACTCAGCTAATACTATGCTTTCGAAATAATTCTCCCTATCCAAAAGGATTTTCTGGACGAAAGTCTATTTACGTAAGCATTTGAACAATCATGGAAACAATCAATAATGTTATGGGTATGATTGATTCTCTGGGAGAAAACTGAAAAAAGTGAGTCAGTACTGGGTACTTTTTAGAAGGGCTCAAGCGTCAATCCAATTTTCTTCAAGGTTCATGGGCCTAGCCAGTCCTGAAACAGCTGTAATCCAATCAGGTAATGAAACCCTGCTCTCTCCTTTTGTCGCAGCAAATACAAAAAGGAGACCTTTATGAGTGTCAGCCGCGGAAGAAGAGTTGATGTAAGGCTTCTTGTTGATCTACTTTCATTCAGGTTGCGTTGTTGAACATATGACATAAACAACTATTTCAGGCTGCCGTATGCTCAAAAGCAGACGTTAGCCCTTTGTGACGTCTTAGAATCTTTGCCGATAATCGGCTTACGAGTGAGGAGAGTGTATTCTGGTTACGCAAACTGCATTTGCGTAATAGTGGAGCATAATAAGTACGCAAGACAAAGCATCACAGGTATAGGCTGGCCGCAAAGACGATGTCCCGTTTGATGGCTGGAATAGAGGAAGTCGATGGAGGGAGGATGGAAGAAGGAGGTTAGGGTGGAAGAAGGAAGGAACCGGCGATGGCGGTGGCAAACTTCTGCTCCAGGTCGGCGTTGCCGATGGCCTTGGAGGCGCCCACCATCTCCCGCAACAGCTCCTCCAGTCGAAGGAGGGAGGGTGGAAGAAGAAGGAAGGAACCGGCGATGGCGGTGGCGAACTTCTGCTCCAGGTCGGCGTTGCCGATGGCCTTGGAGGCGCCCACCATCTCCCGCAACAGCTCCTCCAGTCGAAGGAGGGAGGGTGGAAGAAAGAAGAAGGAAGGAACCGGCGATGGCGGTGGCGAACTTCTGCTCCAGGTCGGCGTTGCCGATGGCCTTGGAGGCGCCCACCATCTCCCGCAACAGCTCCTCCAGTCGAAGGAGGGGGAAGAAAAAAAAAAAACAATCCAAAGGTCGGCGTGCCGAGGCCGGAGGGCCCCACCACCCCAACAGCCCCACAAAGGAGGAAGAAAGAAGAAGGAAGGAACCGGCGATGGCGGTGGCGAACTTCTGCTCCAGGCGTTGCCGATGGCCTTGGAGGCGCCCACCATCTCCCGCAACAGCTCCTCCAGTCGAAGGAGGGAGGGTGGAAGAAAGAAGAAGGAAGGAACCGGCGATGGCGGTGGCGAACTTCTGCTCCAGGTCGGCGTTGCCGATGGCCTTGGAGGCGCCCACCATCTCCCGCAACAGCTCCTCCAGTCGAAGGAGGGAGGGTGGAAGAAGAAGGAAGGAACCGGCGATGGCGGTGGCGAACTTCTGCTCCAGGTCGGCGTTGCCGATGGCCTTGGAGGCGCCCACCATCTCCCGCAACAGCTCCTCCAGTCGACGCATCGCTCGGATTATGCTCCCTGCAGTCTGCAGATTGAGTATTGCCCCGAACCCAATCTCTGCCCATTTTGGTCAGCCAACCAGATGCCTTGAAACAATTTTAAAAAAGCAAAGGAGCAGTAAAAAGTTATTCATTGCAACTGTAGCAGTGGCTCAAACTAGTAAATGCCTCAACCAAGCCCGAAAAGAAGAAACTATGGATGAGAGGACCTTCAAAGACAGTGGTCATGGTGCAGATGTCCTTGAAGGGCGCGCCGGTGGCCCAGGCCTTGACGACGTCCATGATGTGGGGCTTGAATTTGTCCACGTAGGCCTCCTCCTCCATGCCCTCCAGCTTGGCCTCTCGGGACACCTTTGCTATCCGCCGCGCCGTCTCCTACAAACCTTCCTTTCCCCTCTACCTTTCCACTCCTCCCAGCTCTGCCAAAATGAAGCCACAATTTCCGCCTCACCTGCATCTGCCGCAAAATCCCCTGCAGCTCCTCGGTGAGATTGGGCGCCTCCGCATTCTCCTGCAATCCTTCTTTCTATCCTGAACAAGTTGAATTGCCAATTGATCCTGAACATCACCTGGAAGACAAAGGCGGAGAGCAAGGCCGCCGCGTTGTCGGGGCTGAGCGGCGTAAAAGCGTCGTTGAAGAGCATCTCCGTCATTACCAGCTCATCGGCGGCGGAGATCTCGCAGGCCACGCGGCCCTTCTGGGAGATGACGTCCTGAGCGTCCGCGTAGCCCAGGCGACGGAGGACTCGCTTGCGACACTTCAGCTCCTCCATCTGAAGGAGGCTTTTGGCCTTCCGCAGGGCCCCTCGAGCAGTCCGCCAATCGGCCTCGGCGGCCAGACGACGCTCGTAGGTCTCGGAGAGCTGGTCCAGGCTGGAGTCCTTGGCCAGGGGGTGGGCGGAGAGGCGGGACTCCAGCTCCTTCACGCGCTCCAGCATGGCCTGCACATTGGGCAATAGCGTTTGGAGCCCTTTTTGGGAGGTTCAAATGTTGGTTGCCGAAAAATTTTGACCCCTCTTTTTTATATTTTTTTTAGAAAAATATAAAAAAGGGGGGTCAAATTTTTTTGGCAACTAGTTTTATGAGACTTTCGACCTTCTCAATATGGGATGGCAAAAAGTGGAAGACACCTTGAACTCGCCATCCGTGATGCGCATGTCCGTGATGGGATCCAAGAGAGGCAGGCCTTGTGGGTAGCGACGGTGTACCTCCTGGAAAAGCTACTCTTCTTGCTTCAAGACCGGGGGCAAGATGAGTGAACTTGGATGGTCTTGTAGACAGTCATCCGCTTGTCTTTGGGCCGAAGATCTTCGGGGTATTTAATGCGAGCCGCGCTCACAGCCTCCACCAGGTTCATCATCACCGGCACCACCTTCAACCCCTGAATTTTGTAGTCCAATCCAGACAGAAACTGTAGTCCAATCCAGACAGAAACAGAAACAAACAAGGCTTGACACTTTGACAGAGAGGTTGGGCTGGGTAGGGAATGTGGGATGGACAATAGGTCGTAGGGTTGAAGAGGTAGAGTCTAAGATTGACCTCCATGGTGCCGGGCTGTCCGACCTGTGGAGGGCGCAGGACGTCGACGCTCTGGGCGTTGCGGAAGTCCTCCTTGTCGATGCAGAGCAGGACGTCCAGGATGTAGAGCGGGTCGTTGTTGAACGGGTCCTTGCTGGCCTTCTGCAGAGGCACCATCTCAGCCTTTTTTCAGCGGGGCAGAAGAGTCAGTCAGAGAACCTTGTGGAAGTTGACCAGGCAGCCCCAGCCGAAGTTCTTGGGCTCTTTCACGATCTAGTGAAAAGGTTGCTAGAAGGCCTGGTCGAAGGAGGGAATATTTGCAGGGCACCTTGATCAAACGGCCGGGCTGAAGGAAGGGGGCCAGCCACATGGGCTTGGTCAGTATCTCCTGCATCTTCTTGCTGACCTGGAAAAGCGTTTAGTTTATTTGTTGCCTTGACTTGGCCACAAGGCTAGCAACGTTTTTGATCTCCTCCTTGATCTTGTAATAGCCCTCCACTTCGATCTGCCGCGGCACTTTGATCCGTTCGTAGGCCGCCTTCGCCTTCTTCTCGTCTTCAACACTGTCTTTGGTAACTATTGACAGAGGTCCAAAGGAATGTAGATATTTGTATTGCCATTTCGGAACTTTTCTGTTTACTACGTCACTTTTTGTGACACTAACCGTTCAAAATAAATTTAAAATAAAATAAAAATAGGAAAAAGCAGAAATGAGGTGAAACTTTGGTAGAGCTGTGGAAGGGAGGCATAGTTCTGGAACTGGGCAAAGCTGCGCTCCAGCATGTACTCGGGGTTGATGCCCTCCACGCGGAGGAGGTTGAGGATCATGTTGTAGGTCAGCCGGAACTGGCTGTTCAGCGGATCCGCTTCACCCTGTATTTGGCGCTTAGTGAGCGAGAAAGGGGGCTGAGTGGAGTGGGGAGGGAAGCAAACCTTGAGGATGCCCTTGGCAGTCGCTATGGGTATTGCCTGGTCCACCATCAGGATCACCAGACCGCGCTTGTCTAGGCCTCGACGCCCCGCCCGCCCACTCATCTGCAGCCCCAACTTTCTCGGCTTGGAGCAGGGCAAGCGGAAGAAAGGCAGTAAGAGAGGTAGGACAGGGGGATAGAGATAGGACACGCACCTGGATGTACTCGCCGGAGCTGAGCCAGCGGAAGTCCTTGCCGTCGTACTTGCGGGCGGAGGTGAAGACGACGGTGCGGGCGGGCATGTTGAGGCCCATGCTGAAGGTCTCGGTGGCGAAGAGGGCCTTGATCAGGCCCTCCCCGAACAGGATCTCGATGGTCTCCTTCAGGATGGGCAGGAGGCCGGAGTGATGGATCCCGATCCCTTTCATCAGCAGCGGCAGTATGCTCGTCACCTCAACCAATCCCCAACCGTCTTCCTTCTATCCTTCACCTCCAGCTATGCCCTTCACCTGCTCCAAGGCCTTGTCCTCGTCCGAGAGGACGTCGATGGCGTTCTCGAAGATCTGCTTCACAAACTTCTTCTCCTCATCTGCAATTGGCCTATGAATGATGAGGAGCTTGTCCACTAATTCTAAGCACGATGAGCCGTCCAGGTTTTTGCCGTGGAATTCCCAGCGTCACTATGAAAGCCTCAACCTAAGCCTAAGCCTTAACCTACGCCTAATCCCTAACCTTAGCCTAAGCGTCACTATTTTTTGTGCTTTAACGGACAAGGCCACCGTCCTTGTGCTGTAAACCTAAGCCATTTGGAAAAGTAGGAGATCTGCGGCAAAAGCATGGGATGATGAGAAGGGAAAGGACCAGAGTTGAGATCGAGGCGGTCCAGCTCCTGAGCGTAGGCCTCGCAATCGCGGCGGGCAAAGGAGAAGACGATGACCGGATTCAGCTTCTTCTTCAGCAGCAGCTCCAACACTTTCACCACATTCGACCCGTCTGCAAGCCATCGCATCTCCTGCTTCGGTTTTGGGGCTAAGGAGGTTGAAGCCCGGAACCCATCTTCTTCTTCCTCCCCCCAGTGGCCTTGTCCGACTCTTCCAGGCCACTCATGGCGCGCACGAAGTTCTCCTCCTTGAAGGTGCCCTGGACAGGAGTCTCAGCTGAGTGTAAATGTCTGAGGAAGGAGCAAATAAGGAGCAAGCCTGATCATCGACAGCCAGGAAAAGAGAATCGGCCCCGGCGGGGAAGATGTAGTGCTGCAGGGGCACCGGACGGTAGTCGGTGTAGATGACGTGACAGGCCTGATTGTGCAGGAAGCACACCCATTCTGAAAGGGCCAGAAGGGTTGAAGGGGGTTGATAAGGGCTGAGAGGGAAAGGGGGCACCGGCAAACTGGATGGCGTTGGGGATGGTGGCGGAGAGGAAGACATAGTGAACGTTGTCGGGGAGGAGGATGATGGTCTCCTCCCAGACGACGCCGCGCTCCGCGTCGCGCATGTAGTGGATCTCGTCGAAGATCACCCAGCCCACCTCCCGCATTATCTCCGAGCCCCGGTACAGCATGGAGCGCAGAATCTGACAGTAGTTTTTTCAAACTGATGGATGAATTTCGAACATTGCTTGGAAAAGCTTAGTTTTCTTCACATTTTGAAAAAGGCGTAATTTTTTTAGAATTTAAAAAATTTCGGATTAAATTTTAAATTTTGAACAAATTTAGAACAACTTAAATTTACTTCAAATTTTGAAAGAGACGTAAGTTTTTTTAGAAATTAAAAAAATGGAATTAATTTTTTTGGGTTTTATAGCCAACCAAGCTGCACAGAAAAAACCTGCCAACCTCGGTGGTCATGACGATACAAGAGGCGTCCGGTTTGTAGGTCACGTCGCCAGTCATCAAACCCACATCCTAAAGCAGACATGCACTTTCCCTATCTCTGCTCAAGACAGGGTTGGGAATAAAGCCTCACCTGAAACTCCTCCTCCAGCTCGCGATACTTCTGATTGGACAAAGCCTTGATAGGCGTCGTGTAGATGACGCGTTGCTTGTCGCGCAGCGCCATCGCTATGGCATGCCTTAAAAGGCAACGTATCTGAACACTGGCCAATAGGCGAGGAAGTAGAGGAAGAGAAGGGGCAAGAGTAGAGAGGATCGGACGAACAAGGCGACGACGGTCTTGCCGGCGGAGGTGTGTGCGGAGACGAGGACGGACTGGTTGTTGTTGAGGCAGGCGATGGCCTCCGATTGAAACGGATCCAGCTTGAAGGGGAATGTCTTCACCGGCTCCCCCTTCCACTCCTCCAGCGGACGGAACTCGTCCCCGAACGGAATGGCCACCTGCACTGCCCCCTCCTTGCAGCACCACCAATGAGCCTATGCCCAGACCTGGTGTCGACAGCCCTGGACCTGGATCTCGTGTATCTGAATCCTCGGTAGGGATTCCAGCGTCCCGAAGTCTTCGTCCTTAGTCACCGCCTCCACCTCGATGGGTTGCTCTGCCTCTTGCTCCTCCTCTGTACCTCTCATCCTCCTGCTTCTCCATAGATGGACGGAGTGCCTTGCCTTCATCTTTTCCGGTCTCCTCTGGCCCTAGTCGTGGGGCTTTGCTGGGCCCAGCGTCGGCCTCCTCCAGACTTCGCTTCCCCGTCAGGCCCGCCTTCAGCTGCTCCAGTAGATTGGAGGCCCTGTGTTTGCTTGCGGGTGTCAGGAAGAGGAGGAGTTGGAGGTTTCAGCGAAATCAACTGGGCCTTGGCATCCAGCTCCTTGCTCTGTTCCAAGCGCTGCATGGAGTCCTGCGGGGCGCTGCTGGCGCCTTCCTCGAAGGCTGAGCAAGGATCTTCCTCCATGCTGCTGTCAGAAGAAATGCTAGGCCAACTGATTCGGTACAATAGCTGGTGATGCTTTGAAGCGCGTCGGTTGTGAAACGCACGGATGCGCCGGCCTACGGTAGCTTTTTGGCACCGTAGGGCCCCGTCCGGATGTGAGCAGGTGAAAGTGGGGGAAATTGAAAGCGAGTGTTAGTTTTTTTTGTGGTTTTGTTTAGGAGCGTCGGATTTGGAAATTATTTTGTAAGTTGCATATCGGAACTATAATGCCCTTTTTCGAATAAAATACACATATTCACTTTTAAGGATCAAATTTCACACCATTTTTGCAGCAAATCTCACGTAGAACCTGAGAAGAATACTAGGAATGATCATGCCTTTTACAGTGATTAATCTTTGCCGATAAGCGAGCACTGGTAGGAAAATGCATTAGTCCAATTGGCTTTGAAGGTAAAACTTACCCGGTCAGAAACTTACCCGATCAAAAACTACGTCAACAAAGATGACAAATATTCGTTTATTTGTGAAAATAGGCGCGACGATAGCTGTGTTGGTAACAATTGCATGCAGTTTGGGCTTGCTCATAAGAATCCCAATGGTTGGTTTTGGTTGGCAATTTTGCGCCTCGAGAAATTGGAATACGGAAAAACTTTGAGTGTCTGTAGAATAATATTTCAACTTAGCGGTAGTTTTCGTTGAAATGGCATATTGGTTATCAGGACGAAGACGCAGTAAATAGGAGCCATAATTCCACGACTAGTCAGTCATCAAACTCAATTTCACCTCTCACCACAACCAGAGCACCAACGACCTTCCTCTCTTCAGTCTCGTCTACAACGTCCAATCCAACAACAGGTGCCGATAACACCAGCCAATGCAGTGCAATTAAAGAAACAGCTTTAGGCAGCCTTCAAGCTGGCGATGGGGACTGTCCAGAGCATCAAACGCCATCCGTATTTGCACCAGTTATCCTGGCCTCCCCTCCAGGCCTCTTTAAGGGACATTTACAGCCAGGCGCGGATATTCAGTTCAATTTCGGGGGGGGAAAAGTTACGAAAATTTTTTTGACAATAGTGATTTTTGTCTGCGCGCGAAGCGCGCAGGAAATTTTTTTTTAAAAGTGCAGCCAGATTGCCAAAATTAGACTGAAAAATTAGGTAAATTTGACAAATGTTTTCAATTTCTGCGCGCAGCGCACCATTTTTCAACAACCATAGTCCATAAAATCGAGAAATCACCAAAGAAAATGATAAAACTAATTTCTACTGTCTCTGCGCGCGAAGCGCGCAAAAAATTTTTTTTACATTTTCCATCTAAAGGGATAAAATTTCCTCCCTTCCTGATAATTTCGGGGGGGGAATTCCCCCCCCGAAATCATTTCGGGGGGGGGGAAACTTCCCCCCTTTCCCCCCCCCAATATCCGCCACTGTTTACAGCTTTTCCTTATAAAAGAACACCGATGCACCTGTACTTCTAGGTCTGCGGATGGCTTTTCCCGCCAGGCCATGTTTACCTAGTCACTGTGCTCAGCTACGAAGCTGACGAGGTTCTGGACGGCTCGCGAGTTGAGCTTTACTCTGAACTTTCACACCACTGGTCAGGCTGTGCTTCCAAGGGTCTGCAAAAGCATCGCCTTTGTTGCAGTCTGTTGGGAGCAATTGCCAGCGGCGTATCCTTTGCAGTGGATGCATCCAGCTCCCCTTTCAACCTCCGTCATTACGCACGCAGCCGCAGCTCAGCTCCTCCCAGCTGGCTGCTCAACATCACATCCCTCAGCGCCACTTCCCAGCGCCCGACAACCGCCTCTGCCTCTTGTATCGCGGCTTCCACCGTTTTGGAGCCAGGAAGCGGGGACTGCCCCAACAGCTTGGCTGGGCACCAGTTCTCCGGCACCCCCATCACCCTCGCCTCTCCTCCTACCCGGCCCAACCTCGTCCCAACCTCCCCTTCTGGCAATGCTCTATTGGATTGGACCATTGTTCAGCACTGCCGTTGGATGTTCTTCCGCGGCTATGTGTACAGCATCACCCTGCTCAACTGCTCCATGGACGCTGCGGCCCAGATCCGCCTGTCATCAGGCGGCGTCGTGCAAACGTGGGCCACTATCACTTTGAAAGATTTGTGCGGGAGGAGGCGTCAGAGCCAGTGCTCTGGGGTAAAAAGTACAAAAAAAGATAAAAGTAGAAAAAGTGGAAAAAAAACTATTTTTCAGAAAATTTTGGTGGAATGAAATTGGAACAAAATGATTTTGGGGTCCGTGAGGAAGTGAAGTATAAAACCCTCTTACTTTCCACCTATTTTTTACTTTCACTTTTTACTTATTTTTATCACTTTTCACTTAAATTGGCCCCCATATAATGGGCTTAGACCTAAATTTTCCCTGCTTGAGACCAAAAATTTTCAAAATTTTTTTAAAATTTTTCAAAATTTTTCAAAATTTTTCAAAATTTTTCAAAATTTTTGAGAAATATTCTAGATATTTTTAGCAAAATTTTTTTTCGAAATTTGTTCTAAAATGTTTGTCATCGTTTTTATGTTGAATCATAGGCCGCCTCCCCCGTCCCTAGATTGAAGCATAGGGGCCCTACCCCCCTATGTTGATGCCACACCACAACCCACAACCCACCCCTCTCCTGTCTTTGTAGAGTTGAAAACTATGACTTAAGACTGTCTGAGGCTTGCCTTCTATGCCTCCTAGTGTTGCCTAATGTACAGTAGTCCACTGTTTTGAGGTGCTGGGAGAGGCGCGGCTTCAAATTCAGCATTCATCTGGTGTTTTTAGAAATTTGTGGGATTGCAGGTGAAAAAAAGTAGAAAAAAGTAAAAAAAAGGTCGGAAAGTGGAAAAAAGTGAATAGGGTGAATCAAAATGGGGAGGGTAGCCAATGATGTGAAGTGGAGGTGGAGTAAATGGTCTCAGCGTGGTGTGAAAAGTGAAGTAGAAGTTCTACTGTAGAACTCCAAATCGTTTTACCCCAGAGCACTAATCAGAGCTTGCAGTCTGAACTGCTGTGAGGCGGACTCGGTGTGGGAGGTGGAGGCAGTGAGCGCAGTCTTTGTGCTGGAGTATTTCACAAACGCTAGCGCCCTGACCGGCAGTCAGCACCCAGGCTGGCTGCTCAGAGTGCAGCAAAGTCTGTCCACATCCACTGCGCCGTCCGCCAACGCATCTCAGGCTCTCCGGGAAGAAGCTCCCTGTCCCAGTGAAGAAGACGATGCATACATGCCGGTTCCGGTCACCATCGCAGCGCCCTCACAGCAATCCCATTTTATCGAGTCTATCGTTAGTTCAACAAGGTATTCTCGGCTGTCACCAAGATACCATCTAGATGGATCTTCGTGCAAAAATTGAGCTGATTTTATTTTATTGAAAACCAGGGATTAAAAAAAACCAGGGACCAGGACCAGCGATTTTTTGAAACATCAATATATTAGGCTTTTTGACTATAAATCAAGAAAATATAAATATTTCAAAAATCCCTTATAACAGTTTCAAGATATCAGCACAACAGACATACGTACATGCCAAAATTCAATTGATTTCATTGAACAACCATGTATTTATGGATGTTTGAATTTTTTAAACATCAAAAATTTAGGTTTTTGGCCATAAATCGAGAAATAATGAATATTTCGGAATTTCCTTTTGCCAGCTTCAAGAAATCACCTCGATGGACGTATCTGCGAAAAATCAGCTTATTTCATTGAAAAACCAGTGATTTATGATTTTTGTGATCTGAAACATCAAAAATTTAAGTTTTTCGGCCGCGCAAAAATTTTGAGTGGGCAAAAATGTCACTGAGGCTGAATAATTAATTTGAAGCTCTGTTTAATGGGTTTGATGTTTTGCTTTTCTTTTCTTTGGTTTTGATTTGTTTTAATTGAGGACAATCTACATTAATTTGCGTTATGTTTGAGTTTTGAATGTTGCTGAAATATTGAAAAACAGCCCGGTTGTCAGAGCTGCTTCTGGCGCTTCCCAGAGCGGGAGCAGTATACCATCATCGTGCTCAGCTTCTCGCTAGACGAAGTCCCTGAGACTCTCATTCTCAGATGGGGCTCGCGCGAGCGCAGGTTCTCTTTCTACACCTCCACTCATTCCCTCACTGCACCAGACCTTGCTTGTCCTGCTTGACAGCTTAAGTGGGTACATCGAGCCAGGCACTGTCTACCTCCGATCAGGGGCCTTGTCGCTGGACTACTGGCGCTGGAACTTTGCCCAGGGCGGTTGGGGCTTGCGAGTGGAGGAGAGCCAAGAGCCTGGCGATGGCTTCTGTCCACAGTCGACTGCTGACACCACAGCCCAGCTCACAGCTCCGGCCATCCTTGCCTCCCCGCCACCCGCCAATCATCTGGTCAGTCTCCGTCTAGACTGAAAGGAAGAAGAATGCTTTGGTGCAGGATTGCACCTGGTCCTTCCCAGAGCAGGGCACCTACCGAGTGGTGGTGCTCAGCATGGACCTGGAAGGGGACAGCGACTTTCTCACGCTCCAGGGCGACGGAGTGGAGGAGCGGTGGGTTGTTTTTGTTTGGTGCAGGATTGCACCTGGTCCTTCCCAGAGCAGGGCACCTACCGAGTGGTGGTGCTCAGCATGGACCTGGAAGGGGACAGCGACTTTCTCACGCTCCAGGGCGACGGAGTGGAGGAGCGGTGGGTTGTTTTTGTTTGGTGCAGGATTGCACCTGGTCCTTCCCAGAGCAGGGCACCTACCGAGTGGTGGTGCTCAGCATGGACCTGGAAGGGGACAGCGACTTTCTCACGCTCCAGGGCGACGGAGTGGAGGAGCGGTGGGTTGTTTTTGTTTGGTGCAGGATTGCACCTGGTCCTTCCCAGAGCAGGGCACCTACCGAGTGGTGGTGCTCAGCATGGACCTGGAAGGGGACAGCGACTTTCTCACGCTCCAGGGCGACGGAGTGGAGGAGCGGTGGGTTGTTTTTGTTTGGTGCAGGATTGCACCTGGTCCTTCCCAGAGCAGGGCACCTACCGAGTGGTGGTGCTCAGCATGGACCTGGAAGGGGACAGCGACTTTCTCACGCTCCAGGGCGACGGAGTGGAGGAGCGGTGGGTTGTTTTTGTTTGGTGCAGGATTGCACCTGGTCCTTCCCAGAGCAGGGCACCTACCGAGTGGTGGTGCTCAGCATGGACCTGGAAGGGGACAGCGACTTTCTCACGCTCCAGGGCGACGGAGTGGAGGAGCGGTGGGTTGTTTTTGATCTAGAAAATTGGAATATTTTAAATTTTGGCCGTTTGAATTGGATTTGAGCTGCTGATAAATGCAAGAGAAAAATCGCTATTACGATGATAGATGAATGCATTTAGGCTGACTGGTGCCTTTGCGGCTAGAAGGACATTCGACCTTGGCTACGCTAAAGACGGCATTGCAATACGTTATACTACTGATGACAGCAATCCTAGCATTGGTTTTGTGCTTGTGATCATATTGCTTTGACGTTTAACCATAGGCCGCATAGCAATAAGTTTGGTGCAATCTGAGGAGCATGCTCTAATGAAGACAAAAAAGAGGATTCCTTTGTGGCATTTTCGCACACCTAATGCGATTTCGCAGACTCTTGAAACTTTTTTAATTTTGGAATAGACCAGGAAATGGTGGGCCGACAAGGCTAGCTACAAGGGTGCAAAGGCTTTCTAGGAACGGCTGAAGCGCTCTACTGGGAATGGAAAGCAGGCTCTCTATTCTTTGAATGAAGCTTTATCACTGATTGATCACTGGTTTAAAAGCTTTATCACTGATTGATCCTGCCTTCATGTATCCGTCAGCATTCTAGGAAAGGCGAAGGAAACATAGTTGTACTGTAGGGCTAAAAATCGAGCTGTTTTAATAGGGCTTTTTTTAGATGTTAGGCAATTGTTTTAACGCCTTTTCAGTCGGACCTATGCCTGCGTGGTTTTTTTTCCAGTCAGCAAAGAAACATTTGACAGCCATGACGGGCGAAAAAAACGAAGAGTCGTTCGGGGAGTTTGTAAACGACGAGTTCGTCAACTCCACGCCGATACACGGCTTCACCTACTTCCGATCCAGCAACTGGACAGTGGAGAATGTTTTCTGGTTCATTGCAAATGCCTATTCACGGTGCTCAGTGCCGCAGACTCTTTGCACTGTTCCAGGGCGCTGCTGCTCATGTTGGCGGCTGCGGTGACCGTGATGGACGTCTCTCAGCTGGTTTGTGATCTGCCCATTTTCGTGGCTATCAAAATTCGTTGTTTGCAAAAGTAACAATTCCATGATGCCTCTAGCAGCAGCCCATTTCGGCTGCTTGTATTCGGGAAGCGAGCCAAATACAAAGACAATGGCAGTAATGCAAAGCTGACTTACAGGGTTCAACATACCTGGCAGGGAGAAGCAGCTACAGCGCGTCCACCAAGTATATCACCAAAGTGCCATTCCCGCCCATCACACTCTGCGTCCCCATCGCCCCCTTCCCTTTCTTCCCGCCGGAAGAGTTGGAAACCAGCGGCAGCCTGAGTAAGGGTTCAACATACCTGGCAGGGAGAAGCAGCTACAGCGCGTCCACCAAGTATATCACCAAAGTGCCATTCCCGCCCATCACACTCTGCGTCCCCATCGCCCCCTTCCCTTTCTTCCCGCCGGAAGAGTTGGAAACCAGCGGCAGCCTGAGTAAGGGTTCAACATACCTGGCAGGGAGAAGCAGCTACAGCGCGTCCACCAAGTATATCACCAAAGTGCCATTCCCGCCCATCACACTCTGCGTCCCCATCGCCCCCTTCCCTTTCTTCCCGCCGGAAGAGTTGGAAACCAGCGGCAGCCTGAGTAAGGGTTCAACATACCTGGCAGGGAGAAGCAGCTACAGCGCGTCCACCAAGTATATCACCAAAGTGCCATTCCCGCCCATCACACTCTGCGTCCCCATCGCCCCCTTCCCTTTCTTCCCGCCGGAAGAGTTGGAAACCAGCGGCAGCCTGAGTAAGGGTTCAACATACCTGGCAGGGAGAAGCAGCTACAGCGCGTCCACCAAGTATATCACCAAAGTGCCATTCCCGCCCATCACACTCTGCGTCCCCATCGCCCCCTTCCCTTTCTTCCCGCCGGAAGAGTTGGAAACCAGCGGCAGCCTGAGTAAGGGTTCAACATACCTGGCAGGGAGAAGCAGCTACAGCGCGTCCACCAAGTATATCACCAAAGTGCCATTCCCGCCCATCACACTCTGCGTCCCCATCGCCCCCTTCCCTTTCTTCCCGCCGGAAGAGTTGGAAACCAGCGGCAGCCTGAGTAAGGGTTCAACATACCTGGCAGGGAGAAGCAGCTACAGCGCGTCCACCAAGTATATCACCAAAGTGCCATTCCCGCCCATCACACTCTGCGTCCCCATCGCCCCCTTCCCTTTCTTCCCGCCGGAAGAGTTGGAAACCAGCGGCAGCCTGAGTAAGGGTTCAACATACCTGGCAGGGAGAAGCAGCTACAGCGCGTCCACCAAGTATATCACCAAAGTGCCATTCCCGCCCATCACACTCTGCGTCCCCATCGCCCCCTTCCCTTTCTTCCCGCCGGAAGAGTTGGAAACCAGCGGCAGCCTGAGTAAGGGTTCAACATACCTGGCAGGGAGAAGCAGCTACAGCGCGTCCACCAAGTATATCACCAAAGTGCCATTCCCGCCCATCACACTCTGCGTCCCCATCGCCCCCTTCCCTTTCTTCCCGCCGGAAGAGTTGGAAACCAGCGGCAGCCTGAGTAAGGGTTCAACATACCTGGCAGGGAGAAGCAGCTACAGCGCGTCCACCAAGTATATCACCAAAGTGCCATTCCCGCCCATCACACTCTGCGTCCCCATCGCCCCCTTCCCTTTCTTCCCGCCGGAAGAGTTGGAAACCAGCGGCAGCCTGAGTAAGGGTTCAACATACCTGGCAGGGAGAAGCAGCTACAGCGCGTCCACCAAGTATATCACCAAAGTGCCATTCCCGCCCATCACACTCTGCGTCCCCATCGCCCCCTTCCCTTTCTTCCCGCCGGAAGAGTTGGAAACCAGCGGCAGCCTGAGTAAGGGTTCAACATACCTGGCAGGGAGAAGCAGCTACAGCGCGTCCACCAAGTATATCACCAAAGTGCCATTCCCGCCCATCACACTCTGCGTCCCCATCGCCCCCTTCCCTTTCTTCCCGCCGGAAGAGTTGGAAACCAGCGGCAGCCTGAGTAAGGGTTCAACATACCTGGCAGGGAGAAGCAGCTACAGCGCGTCCACCAAGTATATCACCAAAGTGCCATTCCCGCCCATCACACTCTGCGTCCCCATCGCCCCCTTCCCTTTCTTCCCGCCGGAAGAGTTGGAACCCAGCGGCAGCCTGAGTAAGGGTTCATTCATTGCCAGAGGGCTTTCGATAATTTCTTCTACGTCCTTTTAACGAAATGAAACTTATTTTGTAGCAATCTCATCATTGGTGGTTAGTAACCCTTTGAAAACACCAGTTAGGCCAACTTTTTGCTGTACCTAATCCAAGTGGGCATTGAGCCATTTTAGAGGCTAAACAGATGAGAGGCAGGCGGTGTAACTGTAGGCTTTCTGTACGAGCACTTCAAGGCAAGCAACAATCTGAGCACTGCTGGAAATCTCATCGGCGTCACCGAGGAGGACCTCAAATCCCTCAGCCTCATACCACCCGACTCACTCTCCAAGGATGAAGTTTTGGTGCCGCTTTCAACTTCTTCTCTCCAGTGTGCCTTCGCCAAAGCTGTTACTCTTCTGCAGAACTCCTCCATCCATACCGGCAGACCCGAGTTTCTTGGCATGTCGCTCTACTATCTTACAGAGCTCGCTGAAATAGAAGGCAGCATTATGGAACGGTTATTTTGTCGGCTTAAAATTCTATTTCTTAGTGTCGTGGCTATCTTTTTCTATTACTCACGCCAGAATATTTATTTTTCCTTTCAAATTCTGCTTTTAAAGTGGTTAAATAAGAACAAAAGTGTTGCAGAGCTGCTGCTTGGGCCCAGATAAATGTAAAAAATCCGCTGGAAGTATTTGAGGAGTGGCTGAACCGCCGTGGGATAACTATTCAGGTTCCCCATTTCACTGTCAAGACAGCAGTGTTGCAAGAAAGGCTAGATACAAAAAACCTGGCCGGAGTATTTGGCTTTTTTTGTCTGTTGGTAGGTCAATAAATATATAGAAAAGAAATCTCAAACCTTAAAAGAGGTCGAAATTTCCAGTAAATTTGAGTTTCCGCGATTTTAAGTCTCAAATTAGCATATTCTCAGCCGTTTTCAGTTCCCACAACCTGAATTGAACTATGACCAATTAATTCATAGAAGGCATTCATAAACTACCAAAATCTCAACTTTCGCAATTTCGTCTCTATTTTAAAATGTATGGAGAGCTAACTAGAGTTGAATTAAAACGGCATGAGCCATGGGCATAAAATTGGAGGAGCTGCGGCATTTCGTGGGCGCTGGTCTGGCCAAAGAGTATCGTTTAACCATCTTTCACTATGGCTCTCTCACCCTCGCCAGCGGCCACATAGAGAGCCTGGGTCTGGAGGAAGGCGACCTCAGCTTTCTCTCCCGGTTGCCTAGTTCTCCTCCTCCTTTCCAACTCTTCATTTCGTGGGCGCTGGTCTGGCCAAAGAGTCGTTTAACCATCTTTCACTATGGCTCTCTCACCCTCGCCAGCGGCCACATAGAGAGCCTGGGCCTGGAGGAAGGCGACCTCAGCTTTCTCTCCCGGTTGCCTAGTTCTCCTCCTCCTTTCCAACTCTTCATTTCGTGGGCGCTGGTCTGGCCAAAGAGTATCGTTTAACCATCTTTCACTATGGCTCTCTCACCCTCGCCAGCGGCCACATAGAGAGCCTGGGCCTGGAGGAAGGGGACCTCAGCTTTCTCTCCCGGTTGCCTAGTTCTCCTCCTCCTTTCCAACTCTTCATTTCGTGGGCGCTAGTCTGGCCAAAGAGTATCGTTTAACCATCTTTCACTATGGCTCTCTCACCCTCGCCAGCGGCCACATAGAGAGCCTGGGTCTGGAGGAAGGCGACCTCAGCTTTCTCTCCCGGTTGCCTAGTTCTCCTCCTCCTTTCCAACTCTTCATTTCGTGGGCGCTGGTCTGGCCAAAGAGTATCGTTTAACCATCTTTCACTATGGCTCTCTCACCCTCGCCAGCGGCCACATAGAGAGCCTGGGCCTGGAGGAAGGCGACCTCAGCTTTCTCTCCCGGTTGCCTAGTTCTCCTCCTCCTTTCCAACTCTTCATTTCGTGGGCGCTGGTCTGGCCAAAGAGTATCGTTTAACCATCTTTCACTATGGCTCTCTCACCCTCGCCAGCGGCCACATAGAGAGCCTGGGCCTGGAGGAAGGCGACCTCAGCTTTCTCTCCCGGTTGCCTAGTTCTCCTCCTCCTTTCCAACTCTTCATTTCGTGGGCGCTGGTCTGGCCAAAGAGTATCGTTTAACCATCTTTCACTATGGCTCTCTCACCCTCGCCAGCGGCCACATAGAGAGCCTGGGCCTGGAGGAAGGCGACCTCAGCTTTCTCTCCCGGTTGCCTAGTTCTCCTCCTCCTTTCCAACTCTTCATTTCGTGGGCGCTGGTCTGGCCAAAGAGTATCGTTTAACCATCTTTCACTATGGCTGTTTCACCCTCGCCAGCGGCCACATAGAGAGCCTGGGTCTGGAGGAAGGCGACCTCAGCTTTCTCTCCCGGTTGCCTAGTTCTCCTCCTCCTTTCCAACTCTTCATTTCGTGGGCGCTGGTCTGGCCAAAGAGTATCGTTTAACCATCTTTCACTATGGCTCTCTCACCCTCGCCAGCGGCCACATAGAGAGCCTGGGCCTGGAGGAAGGCGACCTCAGCTTTCTCTCCCGGTTGCCTAGTTCTCCTCCTCCTTTCCAACTCTTCATTTCGTGGGCGCTGGTCTGGCCAAAGAGTATCGTTTAACCATCTTTCACTATGGCTCTCTCACCCTCGCCAGCGGCCACATAGAGAGCCTGGGCCTGGAGGAAGGCGACCTCAGCTTTCTCTCCCGGTTGCCTAGTTCTCCTCCTCCTTTCCAACTCTTCATTTCCTCCGCCCCGCCCCGGACGTAGTGAGTGGGGCATCTGTTTGGGTGCAGGAGCATGGCCTGCTATCGACCGGCGGCCTGGCTGCGGCGCAACTCCGCCTCCATCCAGGAGCGCATTGAGATCAGCATCAGCATCCACGACCAGAGCATTGTGCGCAACTACGTCCCAGACGGGTGTCAGTCTGGCCAGTGCCAGTGCCAGTGAGCTGACAGGAGGTTTGGCAGGTGGCGCCCCTCCGTGTACCTGGGCCTGGGCAACGTGAGCGGGGCGGCCTTGTCCACAGCCTGGCGTCTCCCCGTAGGCCGGAGCCAGGACGTGAGCATCGAAATCAGCGGCCTCTATCAGGCCCTGCCACAAGGCTGGTCTTTAGCTCTCACCCCCCTTTCCGCATTGGCTGCTACCTGCCTGCTATATAGGCAACGATGGGACACAGTGCTCGGAGACGCAGACACTCGGCGATTGCTTGGAGCGCTGTCGTCTGGAGCGTCTGCAGGTATAACACTGCTTCACTTTCACGGAATCACTCAAACATAAAGCCTGAATAATTCTTCGAATGACGATTTATCGTTTAGCATCATCAGCTGACAGAAGCTCGTCAATCTCATAGTAAAATCAAATAGCTAGCTAATAAATAGCATGACGATAGGAAGTGATCATGAAGAGTTTTGGGCAAATGGAAGGTTAAATTGGCTAAATCTTGGTTAAATTTTGAGATAATGCGGAATGCGGAGGGAAAGAAATGGGTTGATTCGCAGAGAGCGTGCGGGTGCAGCAGTATTAAATATGCCGGCCATTGGTTGGCCAGCGATGGGGAGCAATTCTGTCAGATTGGCCACCTCAAATCCGCAGTGCAACAGCAATCCTGCCTCCAGGCTGCCAGCAGCCAAGGCTGGAAAAGCAAATAACAACCTTTTTAGCTACCTTTTTTCTGACATTTGACCAATACGTGGTTTGGCAGTCGAACTGAGGTTGCACATATTTAAAAATTTAAATAATTCGCTAAAAATTAAGGTTTCTAATGTAACAGATTGGATTGGCTTATCTAGATTACTGAACATTTGAGTAAGATTTAAAACTGGCTCTTCAGGGGAGGCTTTTCGGAGGCCTGACGATAGTTTGAGGAAGGTGAAATTTTACAAATACGTAATTAATGCCCAAAAAAATGTTTTTGGCGCAATCCGCATTTGCGGTAATGTAAATTCCTTTGTAGAGGTGGATGCGGGCGATGACTGCGCTTGTCTGTCGCATTGCCAGCAGTGGCAGTGGCAAGTGCTGGTGCAGGAGTCGGATGCGGAGCGCCAGGTTTTTTGACCATCAACGTCCGGTCTTTACGAGTTGCTCACTTTTTGTCCATATATGTATACTATACTAGTAAAATTGGTCAGTGATCTTTCCTTCATAACTAATGCATAAATGGATTGTATTAGTACGCTCATACGCTAATACGTCTGGATGAGTTGTTCATCAAGGCGGACACATGCTTAACTAACGAAAGCCTTAATCCAGTTAAATCCGTTGAAACATCAGTCCCCCGAGTATAGCCCAAATCGCAAAAATTGACTTCACTCAAAGCTAATTTTAATAATATAATTTCAAAAAAATGAAAAAGTAGGGGTTGATGAAGTAAGATTGCCGGCTCAAGCCGTTTTTTCACTTTTGATTAAAAATTTTGAGAAAAAAATTCTTAAATTTCCTGTGTTGTAGCATAGGGAAAAGTAGAAAAAATCAAGAAAAATTGACTTCACTCAATGCGAATTTTAATAATATAATTTCAAAAAAAATGAAAAAGTAAATAGATAATCTTAAACTAAATTGTTTTGCCTTGAATTTAAAAAAAAATCATAACGAAATGTTGGAAATAGAAGGAGCTGCGGAGTTTCAAAGTGTGAAAATGTTGAAAATAGACACATTTTAAAGGTCAAATGGGTGCAGAACCACCTCCACCGATTTTTTGCAAATGGTTAGGGGTTGATGAAGTAAGATTGCCGGCTCAAGCCGTTTTTCACTTTTTGTTAAAAATTTTGAGAAAAAAATCTTAAATTTCCTGTGTTGTAGCATAGGGAAAAGTAGAAAAATCAAGAAAAATTTAATTTCGATTTTCTTGTTTTCTCCGCTCAGCAGTGGAAACAAATAACTAAAACCAAAAATTACAGCCAAAAATGGGCAAAAATGATGTTCTATGTCGCGCGCAGCCCAAAAACTGGTTAAAATGGTCATTTTTGGGGGGTTTTTAGGAGGTTTTTCATGGGTTGCGGACTAAAGTGCCCCGGACTAAAGTGCCACCGGACTAAAGTGCCACCGGACTATTGTGCCACCAGACTAGAGTGCCACCGGACTAGAGTGCCACCGGACTAAAGTGCCACCGGACTATTGTGCCACCAATGCCTTTATATACCTGTCTTGTCTTCTCCTTAGTCCCACACCCCTTGAAAAATATTGCCATTTTAAGACAGCCTGTTTGAGAGGTGTGAGAATTGGTGGCACAAAAATTATTGACCCCCATTTTTATGATTGGATCTGAAAAAGAGGACTAATGATTGGACTAGGAAGCTGTCAGCGAAGGAGCCCTGCTATGTCATTTTTTTTTCGGGGGCTCAGATTTTATTCTGAGAGAAAAGATGAGGCTTCAAAGCACACATCAAACGTGAGAAGAGGTGAAGAAAGCATGAGGCAGGTCAGTGTAGCAGCAGTGGAATGTTTGTCATATTCTCATCACAGTCACACCGCCAAGCCCGCCCTCGCCAGGTTCCGAGCCGTCGCATTGAAGCCTCCCCTCCGACCCCCAGCGATCTCTTCTGAAATCCGGTTCCAGAGCCCCCTGACCCGATGGGGCCAGAGGGCATCCAGGCCTGTGCCAGGGGGCGGGGGCTCCAGATGGTGCCTGCCTCGAAGCCTTGAGAAAAGACGGGGGAAATAAATTGGGCATCCATGGAAGTGTATCTGGGCCTGTGCATTGGGAAATGCCAAGGAGGGTGGGCCGGCAGGGCAGGGGAAGCGCTGGAAGGAGGGGGGCTGGTGGTTGAGCGGCAGGGGTTCTGGTTGGGAGGGCGCCTGAGAGCCAGAGGGAGGAGAAGGGGCGGGGGGGAGGAGAAGGCCATCAGAAATGGCGCGTTTTAGTGAGATGTAACAGCGATAAATGAGGGTTAGATCTGCAATGGTCCGCCGGGCCTCAAGGCTGTCCCAGCCCAGCATTTCACAACGTCCGCTGTAGCCTCCGCTGGGCTGTTGAGAGTTAGTTTTCCTGTAAATGAAGTAAGCAAAGCGGCGCTGTACCTTCTCAAGTGCCTTGATATCTGCTCTCCGTGTTGGCGACCAGAGCTGAGAAGCATATTCAAGATGAGGACGCACGTAAGTGGTAAAAGCACGGCTTAGGGTGGGCAGGGAGGGAGAGGAGAAGAACTTGCGAACAAGGAAAGCGGCCTGGTTGGCTGCCGCAATGACAGATGAGCGCTGGGGAGCCAAGGACAGAGATGGACAGAACTGAACGCCGAGATCCCGAACAGGGCCAGGGGCCATGGAGAGCTTCTGTCCATTGACGAAATAGGCTGGTGAAGGCTCAGGGCCGCAGTGGCAGATGGTGCACTTCTCTGGCGCCAGCGGGAGTTGCCAGGCCGTGGCCCAGTCTACCAGAGCCTTAAGTCCAGCTTGTAGAGCTGACGGACAGGGGGATGCAAGTCGAATATCGTCCGCATAAAACCACGTGCACAGGTCGGTGATCTGATTGAGGCGCCATTGAGGCATCATTTATCTAGATTTTGCGAAGGCATTTGACAAGGTCTGCCATTCCAAACTCCTCCTACAGCTTGAGGCCTACGGGGTAAGAGGGCAGGCACTTCGATGGATTCAGGATTATTTTCACAACAGAACGCAGCAGGTAGAAATTGAAGGTGTGCTCTCTCAACGCATCACCCTTACCTCCTCAATTTGCCAAGGCTCATGTTTAGGACCCATCCTCTTTCTCATCTACACAATGCGCCTGGTAGAGGGAATTATTCAGTCTGTACAAAGATACTTCACTCGCATGGTGTACATTCGATGTAAATATGCCATGAAGGAGTATCCGAAGAGGCTCGAGCGTCCAGGACTCCACACACTCGCCTCCAGGCGCTCCTTTCTGGACCTAGCCCTAGCTCACAAAATCTTCCACCACCTAGTCCATGCCCCAAACCTTCTTGTCCCTCGGCAACTACAAAGGCACCTTCAACACAACAATCAGCTAACACTGGAGGCTGCTGGAACATTGCAAAGGAGACAACACTTTACAAATCGAATTGTGCCTTTCTGGAATTCACTTGCTGATGATGTGATTTACTCCATGCCTCGCACTTTTCGAACCCATATTGCTTCCATTCTTAGCACTGAACCCCTGTGATCATGCTCCTGTGATACGCAAGCCTTGCCACGTCCGATTCCGGATAGGCAAAACTCCTTTTCTCTGAACTCTGTTCAGTGCTTCTGTGAACCTTCACTGTCCATTGGTGTGGCTAGAGAAAAGTGAAAAATGAAATGAAATGAAGAGGTCAATTTTGTACTATCTCCTCAAACATGAGAATTCAAATTGCCTCCATTGGCTCACAATCGCTTTTTGTTTGAAGATAGGTTGGTGAATTAGGTAAAATTTGAGAATTTCAAAAATGACCAAAAATTGTGGGTCTTGAATTTCGATTCCAATGGCCTAAAACGATCCTCTGGCCTCAATACACCCAAAAAAATCAGTTTTATGGCCAATTTTAAGCTTTTTTGAAATCTGATTATTTTCAGTATTTCCTTAGTTTGGAACAAATTTGGCCTAAAATGCAAGTTTTGAGGCTGGCCGAGGTCATTAAGGTGCTGAAAAACGCATTTTTGAGAAAAATGAAAGTTTGAAATTTTACAATTTTACACACGATTACTAGTAGCAGCATGCTTGCTTGCATAACAGTAAAATTTTCAAAAATCACCATTTTTGCTAAAAATTGCCCATTTTGTGATATTTTTAGGTGAAAAAAAACTAGCTCAAAATTTTCGTTCAAAATGT
Organism: Ptycholaimellus sp. GST1_10; assembly: GCA_030248095.1. Taxonomy (NCBI): domain Eukaryota; kingdom Metazoa; phylum Nematoda; class Chromadorea; order Chromadorida; family Chromadoridae; genus Ptycholaimellus; species Ptycholaimellus sp. GST1_10. Next base: position 45,930 of record JASANA010004799.1, read on the forward strand.
ACATAAACGACTGTCATTTTCAAATTTTGCATTGAATTTAGGCAAAGAAACCGGGGAGATTGAATGCAATATATGGTGAGCAATATGAACTATGTCCACATTTGAATGCACAGGTCGATTTCAGTCCTATGTTAAAGCATAGGCAAAAATTCCATGAAACAAGTATATGGCGCATAGCGCAATAGGTGACCGCAGAGCGTAATCGATGTGTGCTTCGCGGTCACCATTGCAATTTGCGCCATAATACTTGTTTTTAAATATGAAGTAGATTTTTTCTGGCATACTGGAGAAACAAATTATCATGTGCTTGTTTCTGCACATTTGTAACAATGATCAGCCTTAAAACCGGATTTGATGGCTAAGCGTGTTCGCATTTCAAAAAGAAGTACTTTGTAGTGCTCCTTTGGCGAGTACTCTGGTCATTTTTGTGGCTACTTTGCCGTTATTTTTTTCACTTTTCCAACACGCGCCTACCCACATTTCACGGTTTGTTCAGTATTTGTTTAAGAACCACACCAGGATTGCAGCTTTTTAGGAAATTCGTCCATATACCTTCACCAATTTCATGGGAACTCTCGGAGGTTTATCATGCTTTGTTACAGTTTTGCAAATAATTAAGAGGCGTTTTATGAGAAGAGCAAAGAATCGGGTGAACATGGATTTTTTACCCCCATTTTTATGAATCTTATTCAGAATTTATTCGGAATCTCCATACATTTTTATGAAACTCCACATAATTTTGGGCGTTAAATATGCAGAAATGGGCTCTTTACAGCTCCAAACATGAAAGAAGATCAATATTTTGGCAAAATTTGCGTTTCAGGTACTTGCAGTCACTTTAAAGCCAATTTCTCAAGTATTTTCAGTCAGAGTATAGGCATTATGGATATCGTTCGAAAGTTTAATACCGAGCAAAGAGCACTATGTCCTTTGTTTGGCACAAAAAGGTGCATATGCAGAGAAAACGGCAATAAGCTCCTTGATTTGCAAAAACTTGCTTTAGTAATTTTTCTCAAAAACACAGAAGGACACAGTGCTCTTTGTTCGGTTTTAAGCTTTCGAACGAACGATATCCATAATGCGTATACTCTGAGTACTTGTGAAATTGGCTTTAAAGATACTGAAAGTACCTGAAACGCAAATTTTGTCTTCCTTCACGTTTGGAGCTGTAGAAAGCCCATTTCAATATATTTTACGCCCAAAATTGGTGGAGTTTCATAAAAATGTATGGAGATTCAGAATCAGTCATAAAAATGCGGGGGTAAAAAATTCGGCTGACACCTGGTTCTTGATTGGGGGGGGGGTCTCATGGGGGGGAAACCAGGTGTCAGCCAAAAATTCATGTTCACCCCCTGTGTGGGATTCGTGCTACTATCAAAAAACGCCTCTTCAACCCAAAAATTATTTAAGCTTAATCTCGTCTATTTTTTTTATTTGATGCAATTAAGCATTCTAGATTTATGATATTTAGGTATACTCGGGCTGTGGCTGGGGGCGGTAAGTTGTTTCGAATAATGATCATTGACGACGAGGGTTCTCTGCAGAGTTTTCTCAGTATTGTTCACGCAGGGACATTTTTGGTCAAAAGCATTTTACGATCATTCAAGCGAGGCACACCATCAAAAGGTGGCTCTTGGCAATCTGAGTATCCGAGTAAACTCTTCTTTTACAGGCAAAAACCCTTCTGTGATAAACATTGGAGGCTAAAATCGCACCCAATTAGTTATGTAAATTTGTATGCTGCGCTTACGCTTGACATTGCTTATATAACAGCTAAATGAATCATCTTATTTATAAAGTTCCGCTTTGCATGCAGTTTGAACGAATGCTGCTGCTTAATGTCTGCTTGCTTGCTTTGGCTTCAATAAGGTTGGCTCCAAGTTGGTTGCTTAAATATATTGGCTATCTTTTACAAACTAGATAAAATTTCAAGAATTTTGTGCTCTGTGAGCAGTCAAAACTCAAAAATCAATTTTTCGCAGATTTTCAGTTCCCTTGAACGGATTTCAAGGAATTGGAACTATGTGAGCCGTCTTGATAAGTAGAAAAGTTTGTATTTTTAAAAATATTATCCTCCTTGGATCACCAGAGATATTTGATATTGAAAATTAAAACTTACCTTTTGGCTCTATGTTTTAAACAGGCAACAAAAGTTCCCACCCCCCCAAAGGGGGGGAGGCATGGAGTTCATCTGAGGTGAAGGTGGTGTAGGGCAGGTACTTGAGGCGTGCAAAGGCGCGCAGGGCGAGGTCCAGGTGCTCCTTGCCAAAGCCCAGCAGGAACTCCGTGCACTCATCTGCTCGTCGCCTCTGTCTCCTCCTCCTTCCCTGCCTGCAAATTGAGGTGGGCCTGAGGAGGCCTGGCGAATTTTTTCGCTCTTTTCCTCTTGTTCATTGAGGGAGGCTTTTTGCCCGGCCTTTTGGCTCTTTTCCCTGAGAGGTGGGTCTTTTGCCCGGCCTTTTGGCTCTTTCCCTCTCCTCTTTCTTCTCCTGGGGGGAGGGAGGCTTTTTGCCTGGCGAATTTATCGCTCTTTTCCTCCTCCCCTTGCCCTCCTCCTCCTCCGTTTCCCGGCTGCGCAATCGTGTCAGGGGCTCCTTGAAGCGCTGGAGGGCCGGGGCGGCTGGAGGGCCAGGCGGACTCTGGCTGGAGTAGGAAGTCGGGGCCGGAGTAGAAGTAGCCGGTGGCCAGGTCGGTGAAGGTGCGAGGCTTGGTGGTCCAGTCTGCTGGATTGAGCTCCCCGGGGCAGTGGTAGTAGAGCAGGCCGCAGCTGGTGCTGAGCATCTCATTCACCCTCCTCTCCTCATACTGTCGCAGCTTCTCCTTTCCCTCCAGCCAGTGTAGGACGATGGAGGAGTTGGTGAAGAGGATGACTTTGGAGATCTTGTGGGGGCCACCAAGTGCGTGGTAGATGCGGTCGATGCTGCGGGAGGCCAGCAGGGCCGCCCACAGCTCAGCGCGCAGTGTGGTGACCTTCAGCCCCTTCTTCCCGTCTTCTGGGCCAGAGGCGGCTCTTGGCAAAGATGAGGCATGAGAGAGGTGGCTGGACAGCGTAGATGCAGTAGCCGTAGGTGTGGTCACTTGCGTCTGAGAAGCCAATGAGGTTGAAGGCGTTGCTGGTGTCCTCGATCAGGCGGCGGGGGAAGCGCAGCTCTGTCAGGCATTCCAGCTCCTCTCCCAGCTCCAGCCACTCTTCTCCACTCCCTCGCTGGCCTCCTCCTCCCAGGGCGTCTGAACTCCAGCTCTCTCTCCAAAGCCGTCTTCCTTTGAGCAGCAGAGGTGAGAACCAGCAGAAGGCATCGTAGACGCGAAGTAGCTTAGGTGGGCGCGGGTGAGCTTCTTCTTCTTGAAGGCGGGTGGAAAGGTGGTGAGGGTATCGGTGTTGGTGTTCCAGGATGAGGCCGAGGTTGCGGATGGAGGTTTTGTTGGCGCGTTCGTCCTCCTCCAGGCTCTCCTCCACCAGCTTAGCGTCGCTCGCGTACTCCCGCAGCACGAAGAGGCCGGACTTGAACAGCTGCTTGATGCCATTGGCCAATCGCACTCCGTCCTCCTCCGTCTCGAAGCCACAGACGAGGTTGTCCATGTAGATGAGGTCGGGGACGGTCTCCATCTCCTCCCGGCTGAGCCCGAAGTCATTGCCATTGGCGATGGCGCTGGAGCAGAGGTGGCGGATGCAGGAGAGCAGGATGGCCGGTGAACAGGTCGCTCCCATGATGAGCCTGGTGTACCTGAACACTTGAAAGTGATCGCAGGTGAGGCGGCCTTGGTCGTCCGGTAGCACGATGCGTAGTGCGTCCCGGTCTTGCGTCCTGATGCCGATGGTGTAGAAGGCGGATTTGGCGTCAGCAATGAAGGCGTGGCGGCTGGCTCGAAGGCGTAGTTGAACTTCCAGGAGGCCGGTGAGGAGATTGGGACCGGTGTCCAGGATGTCGTTGAGGCTGAGGCGAGTGCTGCTCTTGGCGGAGGCGTCGACGACGGGGCGGCACTTGGTGGTCTCCGAGGTCTCCTTGAAGACTGGAAAGTGGGCAAGATGGTGTATGAGTGTAGGGGCGGAGCTGTCCTGTATCCCGTCCACCTTCTCCAGGATCCCCTCCTCCTTCTGGCACTCGAACTCCTTGTAGTAGCGGTCCTTGTCGGAGTCTTGCAGGCGTTGGTGGGTCCCGATGGCACGGCGTAGGGCGGAGGCGAAGTTGGTGGCGACGGTGCCGGCGTCCTTGCGGAAGGGGAGGCCGATCTCCAGGCGCCCGTCCGGCTCGCACTGGATGTCGCCCAGGAAGTCCGCGTCCAGCGGCTCCTCCTCCTTCAGCCCGATCAGCTCCAGTTCCGCAGCCGTTGTTCTCCACAGCCTCCTGCAGGCGTTGAGCTTGGGTGTGGGAAAGGAAGCAGGTGCCCTTGGTGATGGCGGCGTGTGGGAGGCGTCCTTGGAGCAGGCGACCGAAGTGGGTGGCGTAGACGGCGAGGCCGTTGCCCAGGTCTTTCTTGTGCCCGATGACCTCCTCGTAGTAGTCGAGGCCCAGCAGGACGTCCACCTCCACCTCCATGGGCGGATCCTGTGGCAGGTTCACGACTCCTCGCAGCTTCTCTTTCAGCTTGTCCGGGAGCCTTCCTCCTAGCACTAGCGGGGCGGCGACAGCGTCTGCGAGCAGCCCCAGTACCACCACCTCCCCCCCCGCTGGCGTTGCGCAGGGCGAAGGCGACTGTGTGTGTCTTGATCTCCTTGGCGTGCTGGGTGTGGGCGGTGGAGACGAGGACGGTGATGCTGGCGCCCTTCTGGAGCTTGAGCTTGTCAGCCAGGGCCTTGCGAATCCAGGTGAAGGAGCTGCCGGAGTCGAGTAGCTGGAAGCTGGAAGCAGAGAGACCGGAGTCCATGTTCACTGCCTCCGCGTCGAATGAGCCCATGATGACGCCTGGAAGCGATGAAGAGCAGGTGAGGTTGGAGGCCTGGCCGAAGGCGACGCCCTTGGGGCAGGTGATGGGATTGTTGCCGAACTTGGAGTAGGCGAAGGCGTTGACGGCGTTCTCGCGCTTCTCCTCGTGCAGGGCGGTGTGGTGGCGGCGCTTGCAGACGCGGCAGACGTACTTGGAGCGGCACTCGTCCGCCTGGTGGTTGTGGCCAAGGCAGTTGAGGCAGAGCTTCTCCTTCTTCACGGCCTCCCGGCGGCTGACAGGCGTGCTGTAGGCGGTGCAGTCGCTGGGCCAGTGCTCCGTGCTCTTGCAGAGCGGACACCTGGGGCTGGCTGCAGGTTTGGACTTGTCCTCCCCTGAGCTGGGCTTGTCGCCTCTTTTGCCCCCTCCGCCCCCACCTCCCTTTGTCTCTTTTTTGTTTTTCCTTTGTTTCTGATTTTTGGCCGGGGTGGGGGTCGGAGGCTGTCCTTCTTTCCCGCCATTGCCGGTGGCCTTGGCGGGGCCGGCGAAGAGGCCGCTGGAGGAGTAGGAGGTGAGCTCCAGGGGCCGCGAATGGAGCTCCAGCTGCAGGTAGCCTTCCAGGCTGGCGTAATCTGGATACTGATTGAGGCCTAGCTGGACACGGCGGTGTGCCAGGTCTGAGCAGAGCTTGGGCGGGAGGCGGCTGTAGAGGGTGAAGGCCAAGGTGTCTAGAGCTTGAGCTGGTTGACCGAGAGCACGCAGCTGTTGACCGGTCTGGACGATGATGTCGTGGAAGTTGTCGAGGCCCTCCCAGTCGTCCTTGGAGGCGGGGCCAGCCAGGTTGTGGATGCGGTGATAGAGGGCGTTGATCTGGTACCCTGGCTGGTTGTAATGGGAGTCGAGGTGAGTGAAGGCGGACTGGTAGGCCCCAGGCTGCCACGGCTCGTAGCTGGCGATCTTGGCGAAGGCGGTGCCGGTGATGCAGGAGCGGAGGATGTCCAGCTTTTCATTGTCGGAGATCGGCTCACGGTCCACGACGCGCGTCCACCACTCCCGGAAGCCCAGCCAAGCCGTCACGTCTGTCCCGTCAAAGGTTCTCTTCTCCCGGTACTTGAACAGCTTCTCGAAAAAGTGAGAGGGGCGATTGAGAGGAGGTAGCTGAGGTTGTTGCTGCTGTAGTTGCTGTTGGCCTTGAGCTGGTGTTTGGGCGAGGGTGCCTAGGCCTTGGTAGGAGAGAGTGGACCCGAAGAGATTGGCGCCGTTGTGGGTGGTGTTGGAGGAGTTGGTGGCCACCTCTGGCTGTGCTGGATTTCCTGGTGTCGTCGTAGTGGCTGGTGGGGCAGGTGTGCTGTTGATGGGTGCGTGGGCGGTGGAGGTGCCGGCGGCGTTGTCGGTCTTGTACTGGGCGGCGGCGAGGGCCTGGATCTGCTTCTGCATCTCCCCCAGCATTCGCGACATCGTCTTCTCCTCCTCCAGCCTCTTCCCCTCCTTCTGCTTTGCCTCCACCTGCAAAGCCCTAAGCGCAATGAGAGCCTGTTGGAGCTGTTGTTGGAGGGCGGCGTTCTGGGCGGAGAGGGCGGCGGTCTCGGTGTCACTCTCCTCGTCCTCGGAGGCGGTGTAGTCGCCCTCGGTGCGCTCGGACTCGGCTTCGGGGATGAACGTGTAGCTGATGGGCGTGGTGCCGGAGCGAGTGTTCTGGGGCTCGAGGAGGCCTTGCTGCAGCAGCTGGTCCCGGAAACTTACCGGCTCCTCCTCCTGGGCGATGTAGCAGTCGGGGCAGGTGTAGCGTAGCTCGAGGGCTGGATGGGTCTGTGGGGCGTCGCGGGCGCTGTTGTAGATGTCGGCAGAGGCGCTGCCCTTGGGGTTGAAGAAGCGGTCGGTGTGGTTGCGGCAGGTGACGGTCTTGCAGCGAGAGCAGCGCAGGAGGTCCTTGACGTGGCGTAGGGCGTGGCAGTCCTCGTTGCAGCGGTAGCCGGCCTTGGCGGAGAGGCAGACGTCCATCTTGTAGCTCTTCAGTCCTTAGGAGGACTCTCAGGAACTAAGTTCTGATAGCTTTTGCCCTAAAGAGGGCAGTTGAGCTCTAGATAGGGAAGTGTGGGAGAAGGTGTGATGAAAGAGGGTGTGTAGGAGGCGAGGGTAGGTATTGAGCCTAAGTGGGCGTGTCTAAGGCGGTTGGGTGGAAAGTTCGGGAAGGCTGCGTTGTCAATAGGATGACGTCAGCAGAGGTGGGGTGAGGAGAGAAAGAGGGACTGGAAGGTGAGCGGGGAGCTGAAGGCAATGATGAGCTGGGCGAAGGTGGCGTAGTAGATGTCCTTGCCGACTCAGAAGCTCCAGCTGAAAGCCACACCACCAGCAGAGAACATTCTCGAATCCCGAACAAACAACCGAAATGAGAGGTGAAAACTAGGTCTTCTCAGACTCTAGCTTCACCAAACACGCTGAGAGATGCCGAAGAGGAGTTGGAGAGGGTTGAGGATGGCTGTGAACTTGGTGCTGGCGTAGGTGATGTAGCCGAAGTTCTGGCTGGAGTCCTCGCTGTTCCCGCTGCTGCCGATGATGAAGAGGCGGATGGCGGCGTTGCTGGGCGGTGGCGGGAGGTTGTCCAGGGCCTTGTCCGGGTGTAGGATGGCAGGGGCTCCACACTCTGCCGTGTAATTGGTTACTCCTCCTCGAAGCTGGTATTTTTCTCATCTGCTGAAAAGTGAGTCAAAGGCAG
>JASANA010004802.1:0-14938 GCA_030248095.1 Ptycholaimellus sp. GST1_10
AACTGTCGTCCTTCCGTCGGAAGCAGCCAGCCTGTACAAGGCACAAAATTCAAAAAGTATGACTGAGCTGGATTCGAACCTGCCAGTTTCATTTAGCAGTCCAATCGCCTATACCACTACACCACTGGTGCACATGGCTCCATGATGTGACTAAAGAGCTATGATTCAGGAAATATTTGAGGCCATGGGAGCCGGGGAGGGCGGGGGGGGGGGGGAGAAATGAATACCTACTATCGTCCATTGAATAGATGCGGAGAAGAAGGAGAAGAAGAAGGAGAAGAAGAAGAAGGAGTTCGGACATATGGTTTTTTGCGTTTTTCACCCTAAATTCAAATGTTTTATGCAAAAGTCAAAAAAGAAACTGTAGTCAATTTGATGTTGTTCTTTCCAATGCAAAAAGAATCAGAAAGATTGAAGCTTCCTGTGAGGCGCTAGAGCCTTATCAAAATTAAGATCTAGCAATAACCCTCAAAACATACACCTGGGTCGAAAAGAGGGGCTGGGCGCTGACACTTCGCTAACGCTCGCTCGCGCCAGCCCAATGTGTGTGTGGCATGCCCGTACTCCGCGGTTTTTCAACGAAATTGGCTGCTTTTTTGCATGAAGGTCCGCCTAGGCGGTGCCTCGGGACCATTTTTGGCGCTTGGCGTAATTTTTCGATTTTCACCCAAAACTCAACTTTTTGATGTTTCAAAATACAAAAAATTGTAAATCACTGGTTTTTCAATGAAATTAGCTGAAATTTTGCATGAAGGTCCGCCTAGATGATGGCTTGAGAGCTTTATAAGGGTTTTGCGAAATTTTTAGATTTTTTCGCAAAACTTGGAATTTTGATGTTTCAAAACAAAAAAATCATAACTCGCTGGTTTTTGAATGAAATTGGCTGATATTTTGCACGATGGTCCGCCTAGGTGGTGGCTTGATAGCTTAAATGGGGTTCTGCAAAAATTTTGGCTTTTTTCCCCAAAGCTCAGAATTTTGATGTTTCAAAATAAAAAAATCATAACTCCCTGGTGTTTCAATGAAATTGGCTGAAATTTTGCATAAAGGTCCGCCTAGGTGGTGGTTTGAGAGGTTTGCTTGGGGTTTTGCAAAATTTTTGAAATTTTCCTCACAACTTAGAATTTCGATGTTTTCAAAATAAAAAAAATTATGACTCCCTGGTTTTTAGACAAAATCGGCAAGTAAATAAATATGCAATTAGTAAAATTCGCTCATGTAGCCTGACAATATTACTCGGAACAAAGGCCGCGCATCTTGGTGACAGCCAAGAATACCTTGTTGCGCGGCCGAAGGCCGCCTGCCGCGGAGGGCAGGGCAGTCAGAGCTCCGTAGGCCGGAGGGCATGGGTGCGGAGGCCCCTGAGCGTAGCCTAGCATGCGAAGCATGCTAGGCGAAGCGTAGGGGCCGTAGCACCCGTGCCCGGAGGCCGGAGGAGCTCTGGCGCCCTGCCCGAAGCGGCGGGCGGCCAAGGCCAGCTTAAGCAGTTACCCCATTTTTGCGTCCGTCTGTCCGCATATATCTTATATAATACGCGTGACCCCATTTTGGGAGGGTACCTCGCCCGAGCTGGATTCTCAACTTATCCTGGCACATGATACCATTTTGGATAGATCTTGGGTTGGACAATCTCTGGCATATACCCGCACCTGCTCCTGAATTCTGGAAAATAATGAAATCCTCAAAAATGTGCTAATTTTTGACATTTTTCATCTTTGCAACTCCATTGCTCCACTATTTTTCAACATTTCTTGTCGGACTTTTTTTTTAAATAAAGCCCAAACAATTCTGCATAAGATTATTGGTTTACATTTTTATTTTGTTTAATTTTTATGTGCTGAAAATGTCATTGAGTAAAATCAATTTTCGTGATTTTGGCCCTACTCCGTGAGCGGATGTTTCAGGGCTTTTATTAATAGGGATATGTGAATGTTCAGCTCTGCAGGTTATGTCGCGTGTATTTGATGCTAGAGTCGATATTTACCTCTTTCTAGCTCATCAAGTTAGAGTTAGATCTGCTGAATAAAAGAGTCAAATTCTCTAGAGTTTTTCAATCAATGTTATTTGATTAAATCAATCTTTAGTTTTTATTGTTGATTAAAATTACATAATATTTATTGATTGTTTACGAAATGAATGAATGAAAAATCGAATTATTCACAAATTGTGAAAGAATGAAAAGTGTGGCCGCGCAAAGTGCGGCCACCAACCCATATTACTAGTATATATATATATGTGTGTGTCCCAGGCCCGTACTCCGTGGTTTTTCAACGAAATTGGCTGATTTTTTGCATGAAGGTCCGCCTAGGCGGTGCCTCGGGACCATTTTTGGTGCTTGGCGTAATTTTTTGAATTTCGCCCAAAACTCAATTTTTTGATGTTTCAAAACACTAAAAATCGTAAATCACTGGTTTTTCCATGAAATTAGCTGAAATTTTGCAGGAAAGTCCGTCTTGGTGATGCCTTGGCACCATTATTAGGGCTTGGCGAAATTCTTCGATTTTCACCCAAAACTCAATTTTTTGATGTTTCAAAATGCGAAAAATCGTAAATCACTGGTTTTTCAATGAATTTTGTTGATTTTTGGCAGATACGTCCGTCAAAGTAATATCTTGAAGCTGGCAAGAGGAAATTTTGAAATATTTAGTATTTATTGATTTATAGTCAAAAACCCAAAATCTTGATGTTTCAAAAATTTGAACAAGCATAAGTCCACGGTTTTTCAATAAAATTAGCTGATTTTTGGTATCTACGTCCATGAAAGTAATATCTTAAAGCTGGCAAAAGGAATTTTTGGTAAATTATTAGTATTTCTCGATTTATAGTTAAAAGCCAAAATCTTGATGTTTCAAAAATCGAAACATGTATAATTCATGGTTTTTTCACTGAAATCTTTTGAATTTTGGCATGCATTTTCATCTAGGTGGTGTCTTGAGGTAAGGCCGCGCATCTTGGCAACCGCCGAGAATACCTTGTTCATGTGTCTCAACCCTCATCTTTTTCTAAAACAACTCCATGCCCTGCCCTTCTTTTCTAACCAAGAAAGCATATTTAATATACCGATTTTTCAATCCTGTTTTATACTTTGCAAGTTTCAACTCAATCCGTCACCCATCTTCATTCAAAAGCCTTCGTCATCTTCTTTATTGATAAAAAGCCGAGAAAACTCATCAGTTCCTGGCAAAAAGTTTTAATGCTGTTGGGTTGGGATATGCCGCACATTTCCAACCGCTTTCTGGCTTAGTGGCTGGATTTGTCACAGAACAGAGGGCGTGGCATATATGTGAATGTGATTAACATCTCGAGGTCAAAGATCATGCCCTTTTTCAGGAATCATGGAAATGCCCTTTCAGGCCTTGAGTATCAATCGGCACACTGACCGCTTGGCAGCAGAATCGCTTACTTTTTCATTTGCGCAATCCACAGATCTATGACGCCAAAACGATGTAATAAGCATAGAAAGCAATTGGTGTAAACCCAATGCTGTTGATGTTAATTTCAATGATGTTTTTGAAGAGCTGAGTATGCATTCCGTTTGCCTAGGTTTACTCAGTTTTGAGCAACAAATTTTGCTGGTTGCAACGATTGCTAGAATTGTGGGGCAAAGACACTTAATAAACAAGTAATCCAATGCGAAGCATAAATGTGAAGCGGGCAAATGCTCACGGACAGCCCCAGAGATGACAAGTAATCAGAGAAGCGGCTCTGGTGAGTAAACTCCTGACCAAATGATGCTAAGTAGGACAAAATATACCGACCGCATGCTTCCTTTTTGCCGACTAGAAGACGAATAGATTAACTATGCTTTCCTGCGCACCTAGTTTAGCTGGCAATTGTTAACATAATAGAAGGGTTTTCAAAGCTTCAGAATTCAGCGCATTCACCCACTGAAAAAGGGGTGGCGGCTAAAAGTACCCTGGCTAAAAGTACCCCGGCTAAAAGTACCCCGGCTAAAAGTACCCTGGCTAAAAGTACCCCGGCTAAAAGTACCCCGGCTAAAAGTACCCCGGCTAAAAGTACCCTCGGCTAAAAGTACCCACGGCTAAAAGTACCCATGGCTAAAAGTACCCCGGCGAAAAGTACCCATTGTGGTTTTTGCCTATTTTTTGCTATTTTTGACTAGGATACATTTTTCAAGGTTGTTTTCAAAATACGGCAAATGAAGCAAACTATTTTTATTGAATGATTTATCCAAAATGTTCATCGTAGTTCACTATCATTGATAACTAGTTAACTTCTATTTTATTTTCATTTTATTTTTTTATTTTAAACCATCATTTTGCCATTTTATTGATTTAAACGATGCAATATGCTAAATTTTTGTACAATATTACCTGAAAAAACTAACTTCAAACGGCGTATAAATATATAAGTGTCAAAATTGGGAGGAACCATCCTGTAATTTTAAATCACCTTTCCCTAGATAATTGTTGCCTGCTTTTTAAATAATGAAATTGAAGATAAATTTAATGCAAAACTAACGCTAAACCAATTGGGGAAAAAGTAACTGGACTGGATAGCAACAGGAAAAAGTACCCAAAAAAATAAAAAAAGGAAAAATTGTGATGGGTACTTTTCGCCAGGGTACTTTTAACCATGGGTACTTTGAGCCGTGGGTACTTTCCGCCGTGGGTACTTTTAGCCGTGGGTACTTTTAGCCGTGGGTACTTTTCGCCGGGGTACTTTTAGCCGGGATACTTTTAGCCAGGGTACTTTTAGCCTAGAATCCTCAAAAAGCATGGCTTAAGAACCATCATCCAATATTGGTCCTAATTGTACTGCCAATCGAAAACGAGGAGAAGAAAGCGTGGGTTTCGTAGTGTAGTTGGTTATCACGTGCGCCTCACACGCGCAAGGTCCTCGGTTCGAACCCGAGCGAAACCAATGCTTTTCTTTTTACTTTCATATTTTGTCATTATTTGGCTTTATTCCATGAAAAGGCAAAGACAAAACAAAAGCAGCGATATGACTTGTTGTTGAATTTGTTCTAACCACTGATATTTATAAATGGTACCATCGGCAAGCCGAAAGTAAGCTCTTTTCTCCCAAAAAACAAATGCCCCGAGTGTAAAGTCAAGGAAATTTCCCTACTACGAGAGGGATCTGCTTGTGGGGCATCTGCATTTTGTTTTCGCGCGCAGTTCAAGAGCTCTTTTCAGGCGCGCTCAAACAAAATACAGGTGACACAGCAGATTCCACTCGTAGTAGGGAAATTTCCTTGACTTTACACTCGGGGCATTTGTTTTTTGGGAGAAAAGAGCTTACTTTCGGCTTGCCGATGGTACCATTTATTTCCTCAACTTTAAACATAAAAAAGACTTGCATCAATTTTTTTTCTTCTAATTGTTGTTTTTATTTTTTTGCTTAAACGAATAAGACACCATTTAGCTAAAAAAACGATTTTGGAAAGTTAAAAATCGTGCAAAAAAAAATTAAATTTGATATATTCTTTCCTTTACACTCGAGGGAATCGATTTTCAGGAGAAAAGATCTTTACTTTTGGCTTGCCGATGGTACCAGCTATTTCCTCAACTTCAAATATACAAAAAATAAACTTTATTCACGAGAAGGATTCGAACCTGCCAGATTCAACCAGCCACCAGCCCACTTACACCACTACACCACTGGTGCCTATGATGGACTGGTCAATTGAAGGGCTATGACTTTAAATGAATACCTGAAGCCCAAGGACCGGAGAGGGGGGGGTGGGGGGATAAATTGAATACCTACTCTCGTTCATTAGCAGATGCGAAGCAGCAGCAGCAGGGCAGCAGGGCAGCAGGGCAGCAGGGCAGCAGGGCAGCAGGAGTTTGGACGGCACTTTGTTTTTCATTTTTCTATACCAAATTGTGAACTTTTCGGCAGTTTCTCGCGAGTGTAGGCTAATTCGAGGATGCCCTTTCCAATGCAAAAAGAATCAGAGCGATTGGATTCTTCTGTGAGGAGCAGGAGCCTTATCAATTTCAAGATCTAGCATTAACCCTCAAAACATACACCTGGGTCGAAAAGAGGGCCTGGGCGCTGACGGTCGCTTTGCTCCCTCGCGCCAGGCCAATGAATAAGTGAAGGTTGAAAACAGCAACGGGGAAGTAAATGTTCGATGAATATTTCTTTTTGGATGGAATCTTTGGTTTGGTGTTTCTTAATAGACGCTATTTTGAAACAGAAGGGTTCTTTCATCAAGTTTTCTTTTATTTAACTTAACTAATAATTTATCTAATTATTTAATATAATTTTGTCGCAAGCCTTTGCTATGCTAATTCGCTAGCATAGTCTAGTTTCAAAGTGGTTATGATTAAAACTAGGGAACTAAGTTTTGATTCCAAAATTCCAAAAATTTTGGTGATATTTTCATAAAGAATACTGTAGGCGATGTGAACGTTGTTGTGAAATAAAAACTTTACGTAGAAATTTAACATAAAATGAATCTTCTCATGGACAAATATTAAAACTTCAGGAAAACATTTCCCTGATAACAAATTTTCATAGACTGCTTTGTTCGTTAAAATTTCACAAAATGACAAAAATAAGCTGCCGCCTCCCGGGATCGAACCAGGGACCTTTAGATCTTCAGTCTAACGCTCTCCCAACTGAGCTAAGCCGGCCACGATACTACTACAGGCCCAAAAGTAGGTCTAACGAGACTTCTTCGATGGTCTAACGATACCACATGAAATATTTGATGCAAAAATTCGTTCAGAAAAACATTCGTTCAATATGCAATAAAAAACAATATGCAATAACATTCCTTCAATATGCAAGGCAATTTTTAAAAGTTCATGCGCAAAAAATAATGATAGAATTTTAAGCAACGCTTGCATTTTTTTGAGACAAACATAGCATATACATAATTAATTGTCTAACAGGAGAAGCCTCTCCATGAGTTACCATCCCGGCCAAAACATTGTTGGAAGCCTAGGCGTACAATTTCTTCGTCTCCATTTCTATCCGGCATAATTATTCCCGATTCTCTGCAAGTGAACAATTCTACAATCATCCGAAATTTCGCCGTTCAAATAGAACCTGCAAAGAAGGTTGGTCTTCTGATGCCGCAGGACGTTGCTTTTCTTCGTCTGCCGCACTCCGCACGCTTCACAAGCAAAGGGACGCAGTCCAAGGCAGGAGACGATGTGTTCCGCACAATGCCCTGTACTGAAAGGACAGACTGAAATTGAACCAAACTTGTCTGAAATACTAGTGAGCATTGCGTATTTCTTGCTTGCAGCGGCGACAGCTGGCTGGTCGACTGATTGCCAGCACTTTCAACTCTTTGGCTTGCTGGGCTATGTCCGGTTGGGCGGAATAAGTTTTCGATAATTTATTTTTAGCTTCAAGCGAAAAGGATTCAATTTGTAGATTTTGTTCAAATTGCTTGGGCAATAAAGTGGCATGCACATTTTGTGGGCCGTTGCTGCTCCGTTCTCTGATGCAGAGCTGCTGGAAGTGAAGATGGCCGTGCTGAAGGCTGATTGAGTGCTGAGCAGCTTCGGCTGCCTTGAGAGCGACAAAATCGCAACTGTCACAGCGCCATCTCGGAAAGCCAGCCAAGAGACCTAGACGAACACGGATGAAATGCTCACCCACGTTCAACTGGCTGTTAGGACATCTGGGGCACGTCATTCGGTTGAGAGCACAAAAAGCACTTATTGTTTCACTACAGCGCTAATGTAAGCGCCTCGTGACTTTTGAGAACTCATAAGACTTGAGGGCAAACGCACACATTTACCATCCATCCAAGCTAAAAAAGTGTACAACTTTCGTATGTAGTCTTTAGTCTTTACTCCAACAATGAATCTAGAAGAGTGCCGTGCCTGTGGTGCATGCTCATCAGAAAGTGAACTTATTCAGCATCGCCTTCAATTCCACCATGGCAGCAAGTCTCAGCATTGGATCTGTACTGATTGCGGATTCATTGCCCTGGATTTTGCTGCTCTTTTGGGTCACAGCCTGATGCTCCACCATTCTTTGACTAAAACAGGGTCACTTTTGGTTTAATGTTGTATCTTATAAATTCTTCACTGTATGAATTTCAGAATTTCACGTTGGATAAAGAAGGAGTTTTTCGTGCGCACTGATTCAAGCTATTTCACAGATCTGCAAAAGCCTGCAGTAGTGGAAAAAAGACCATTGGTTGAGCCTGAAAAAGCCATCAGCTTAATTACTACTACTGAAGACACGAAAAATAGCGAAGCCTTGAAACCCGACGATTCCCAAGCGACCTGCAGCAATTGCTCTAAAATCGTAAGCTGGAATAAGCCGAACAACAAGCCAGTTCGACTGTTACGCCACGTCATTCAATGCCTTCAAATCAAGCCATACACCTGTTCAGACTGTCGTCTTTCCTGTGGTCGGCGCGAAAGCTTAGTGGATCATATAAAGAATCGCTGTCCTTCTGCCGCTCTCGAACTTATAGACAGGTATATTCCTTTATTTTGACCTTTTGACTTATTTCAATTTCAGGGACCAAACGGAGAACACAATTCGACTTGGCATCTTGCAACTATTTCCCAATGATACGTTTTCCTGGAAAGGGCTTAGCTAATTGTACTATCGCTGGAAAAGCGATATCATGTATGTATTTTTTACGTCTTTCAAAAAAAAGCAAAACTGCTTTATTTTGGTTAAGAGATTATTAAGTGATTGAATCAAGACACGTAGAGCACGAATAGAGCGTTTAAAAACTTTCATGAGCATAGCACACATACGTATAGGTTTAAAAGGTGTTTCGTGAGACCCCACAGGTATAACTTTGATGAAAATGACAGAATAAACTGTCCTCAAACTAACCGCGAGCATTCTGCTCCCATCGAAAAGAATTATAAAAAAAAACTCTGCACTTAGGGTGGGCTTCAAATTACAGTGACGTGCAAGCGACAAAGCAAGTTAAAAGTCATCAGCAGATGAAGAGGGTGAAGGTTCAGGAATTGCACCGAGCTTCCAGAAAAATGAACCTGAGTATGGCCTGGGCGGATCTAGAAGGCAAAAACCCGTGCCTAATTCCGGACGGATTTAAGCTTACCCACTGCACTCAGCCGCATCCTCTCCTCCTCTTCTCCACCTTCGCCCTCCAGGCCATGCTGAAACCTGGATTCCAACTGCAGCACATTCGCCTGAAGCCCGCTGCTGGCTTTTCCCATCCCCAGGTGCCCAGGATCCTCCAATTGGCTGGCCAGCAAATGAGAGGGTGGACAGGGCTGGCTGAACGACAGCAGTGCAGTAAGTCTGGTGGCCAGAGGGGTGGCGGAGGTGTCAGAGGCTTGGCTCAGCCTCACGCTGGAGCGGTTCCAGGTGGTCGCCTATTCCCCGCCACTCTACTCCGAAGGCTGGATCCTGCTCTATCGGTTGGACTGCTATTGAGCCCAGGATCCTCCAATTGGCCGGCCAGCAAATGAGAGGGTGGACAGGGCTGGCTGAACGACAGCAGTGCAGTAAGTCTGGTGGCCAGAGGGGTGGCGGAGGTGTCAGAGGCTTGGCTCAGCCTCACGCTGGAGCGGTTCCAGGTGGTCGCCTATTCCCCGCCACTCTACTCCGAAGGCTGGATCCTGCTCTATCGGTTGGACTGCTATTGAGCCCAGGATCCTCCAATTGGCCGGCCAGCAAATGAGAGGGTGGACAGGGCTGGCTGAACGACAGCAGTGCAGTAAGTCTGGTGGCCAGAGGGGTGGCGGAGGTGTCAGAGGCTTGGCTCAGCCTCACGCTGGAGCGGTTCCAGGTGGTCGCCTATTCCCCGCCACTCTACTCCGAAGGCTGGATCCTGCTCTATCGGTTGGACTGCTATTGAGCCCAGGATCCTCCAATTGGCCGGCCAGCAAATGAGAGGGTGGACAGGGCTGGCTGAACGACAGCAGTGCAGTAAGTCTGGTGGCCAGAGGGGTGGCGGAGGTGTCAGAGGCTTGGCTCAGCCTCACGCTGGAGCGGTTCCAGGTGGTCGCCTATTCCCCGCCACTCTACTCCGAAGGCTGGATCCTGCTCTATCGGTTGGACTGCTATTGAGCCCAGGATCCTCCAATTGGCCGGCCAGCAAATGAGAGGGTGGACAGGGCTGGCTGAACGACAGCAGTGCAGTAAGTCTGGTGGCCAGAGGGGTGGCGGAGGTGTCAGAGGCTTGGCTCAGCCTCACGCTGGAGCGGTTCCAGGTGGTCGCCTATTCCCCGCCACTCTACTCCGAAGGCTGGATCCTGCTCTATCGGTTGGACTGCTATTGAGCCCAGGATCCTCCAATTGGCCGGCCAGCAAATGAGAGGGTGGACAGGGCTGGCTGAACGACAGCAGTGCAGTAAGTCTGGTGGCCAGAGGGGTGGCGGAGGTGTCAGAGGCTTGGCTCAGCCTCACGCTGGAGCGGTTCCAGGTGGTCGCCTATTCCCCGCCACTCTACTCCGAAGGCTGGATCCTGCTCTATCGGTTGGACTGCTATTGAGCCCAGGATCCTCCAATTGGCCGGCCAGCAAATGAGAGGGTGGACAGGGCTGGCTGAACGACAGCAGTGCAGTAAGTCTGGTGGCCAGAGGGGTGGCGGAGGTGTCAGAGGTTTGGCTCAGCCTCACGCTGGAGCGGTTCCAGGTGGTCGCCTATTCCCCGCCACTCTACTCCGAAGGCTGGATCCTGCTCTATCGGTTGGACTGCTATTGAGCCCAGGATCCTCCAATTGGCCGGCCAGCAAATGAGAGGGTGGACAGGGCTGGCTGAACGACAGCAGTGCAGTAAGTCTGGTGGCCAGAGGGGTGGCGAAGGTGTCAGAGGCTTGGCTCAGCCTCACGCTGGAGCGGTTCCAGGTGGTCGCCTATTCCCCGCCACTCGGGTTCATGTAATATACAGAACATAACTTTCTACTACATAACATAACGTAGTGCACTACATAACATAACGTAGTGCACTACATAACATAACTTAGTAAAATTTTTTGCATAACTTACTCGGATTGTCTACTACAGAACAGTACTTAGTCAAAAATTTTCGTTATGTTATGTGAAAAACATATTTGAATTTTTTAATCAAATTGATGATTTTGCATTGAAATTTTGCAATTTCTACCCTAAATGTTGCTTTTACATCTTCATATTGTGTCCTGGCACCAATTTACCCATTCATAATAATATTATTATCAATTTAATGTAATAGAAAAATGAGAAATGTTTAGCGCTAAAGGCAGTTGAGGCATATTTGCATGTCTGTACCCAATGCATTGTGATATCTATTGATTTTTGCATTTTTCCAGTTGCAAATTGCATTCCGGTATCATTTTTGCACTAAAAATATGTTGTGTTGGTTAAGCTGATTAAGTTATGTTATGTTCTGCACAATATATAGTTATGTTATGTGGAGGAAATGAACTGTCCCATAAATGAACCATCATGTAATATACAGAACATAACTTTCTTCCTGCTGGTAGATGTGCAGGCAGGAGGTGTAAAGGTTGCATGCGCATCAAAGCAAAGGGTGGGATTGGCTGGCGCAGTCGCCCGCCCATATTCCCCCCTCCAGTCTAGACTCTCCCCCACTCCCCTCCTCCCCAACTATAAACGCTCCTATTCGTTTTCCCTCCCTTATGGCCCTTTTCAGTTTTTGACTGCTGTGGTGTGTGTTTGTGAGAGTGATTGTGCATGTGTGTGTGAGTGGTTGCAGAGAAGGAAGTCTAAAGTAGGGGTGGGAGTGAGGTGATGGGGAAGTTTGGAGAAATGATGGATAGCAAGGCAGAATCTTCAGCTGCTGAGATGAGTGAGCATGAAGAGGAAGGCTCTGCGGCACTTCAGCCAGAGGCACCATCTACACCTCAACATCATCACCCTCCTTGCATTGCCAAATTCACTGTCACCAAGCAGGAGCTTCAGCTAATCCGTCCCTTTTCATTTTTTTGCTGTGTACTGCTCTGGTTAGTAAAGGTGGTTTCAGTGTCCAAGAAACAACTGATGGCTGGTTGCAAGCAGCTGCAGCTCGTCAACTACTTCTGCCAAATCATCACACCCAAAGTCAACAAGGTTTGTCAGCTGCTTTTTCATTACTCTTTGTTTTGTAACTCTTGCCACCCCTATCTCCTAGCCTGGGTCTAGATGTAGATATTCAGTGTTTGGGGGGGGCAGCTTTGCAGTGGGCAAGTGTAGATATACACACAGCCTGTACTAAAGCCCCCAGCCTCACGCAGCCTACTCCTAACTAGTGCGCATTCAACACTAGTTAACTTAGCTGATTAACTAGTGCGCAGCCACTCAACAGCTGTGGCTGTTTTGTATACGCCTACATGGCCATCATTGCCAGCGAATCTTCTCCAGTGTCCAAGTGGAAGGTTTCAATTCACTTACCTGCCAGCTTAGCCGCCAGCTAATTGCTCCAACACTCAGGTGACGGATGAAGCAAAGCTGCGCCGGGGCATCTGCGACAAGGTTCTGATCAAGCACTCATTCTGCCCAGCATCTTCTCTACCAGGATTCTGCGAGCAGTGCTATGGGGAAGAAGAAGAAAGCAGTGATGCGGAGTCCCAGATTGATGAGAATGAAGAAATTGAGGTGTAGTTTTGCTCATTTTTGCTTTTCCTTCTTCAAAGCGGCTCTTTTTTTCAAATTTGGCCTCTCTAATGTTGACCTCATTTTTGTTTGATTGCATGTCAATTCAGACACTGGTTTGCTTTTAGCCGAGTGATATAGACTAGAACTTTGTTTAGTGCATCTTTATGATCTTGCATTTTGGCCTGCCTTCTTTTTATGGGTGCTTCTGAAAAGACTGTCTTCCGCATTCCGCTTTACTTCTTGTTCACAAACCAGCAGAAAAAGATACAGTGGAAATGAGCATTTAAGAGAGGAATTGTTTAAGACAACCCTTCAGAATCAACCCCCCTGATTTAATATACAGCACATAACTTAATACTATATTTCTAATACATAACATAACGTATTCCACTACATAACATAACTAAATAATTCATGGTATAAAATAATCAATTACATAACATAACAAATCACCTGAGTACACACCAGTTACTAAGCCTAAAACTAAGCATATGCCTATGCCTAAACATGTCTAAGGTGGGAATCGAGCTGCTTATCCACATCACATGCTCATGTTTTTCACATAACAGTACTGATACAGTACATAACATAACTTAATAGGGCGTGACTAGATAACTTTGCCTGAGCCTAAACAGCATGTTACATAGCTCATTAGACTGCATAATCAAGCCCAGTCATAGGCCGGACCAAGCATATGCCCTGGACTAGTCATATGCCAGAAGCTTACACTAAGCCTAAACTTAGTCAAACACAAAATATAAGCCTACCACAAAGAGGTTAGCCTAAATTTTAGCCTATGTCAAAACATACTCCTACACTACCAACTGAGTACACACCAGTTACTAAGCCTAAAACTAAGCATATGCCTATGCCTATGGGTTGCGGAAAAAAGTGCCACTGAAAAAAGTGCCACTGAAAAAAGTGCCCCGGAAAAAAGTGCCACCGGAAAAAAGTGCCACTGGCAGAATGTGCCACCGGCAGATAGTGCCACCGGCAGATAGTGCCACTGGCAGATAGTGCCACCGGCAAAAAGTGCCACCGGAAAAATGTGCCACCATATTATTCCAGTACTTTATGTTTAGGCCCAAATAATTCAAAAAATGGATTTTTTTCACAATATTGGTTGAGATGGATGGATGGAGTGTCTAGATGGATTGTTTTCTCTCAGGTTAAGAAGCACCTTGTGGCAAATGGCATAGTAATGCCTATGATAAAGAAAAGATGGCTAAAAGAGGTTATGAAGATGAATCGTGTACTACCAGATCAATGTGAATGATTCTGTTTGTGTGGGTTAGTTTGTTTGTTCACCAACGAAGTTGAGGGCTTCAACCGATACCTCTCCGCTTGCCTCCAGCAGCACCATCCCTCTCCATGGATCCTGCTGGATTACATCCTTCGCCTCCTCCAGTGCTCCCATCAAACGCTTGTCCAGATTCGGGTCTTTCAACTTCAAAAAAGTGAACCATTCAATCATGCAAATTTTGCAAATCTTAAAGGCATGGCAAGCTGTGCGAAGAATGGCTTAAACCGGAAACTGCCCGATTGATTGTCATCACACTCTCTTTAGAAAAATTTGTCTAGGCTGAAGATCTTTGGTTTTTTAAAAGAAAAAATGTATGCTTTGAAACAGGCTTTAACTAAGTAAACACAACTGCGCAGAAACAACTGAACACCACAACTGCGCACAACTGAACACCAATGCGCTTGACTCTTGTCCTCAATTCACTATGCTTCCCAATTGAAAAAGAATACTTCCTGTGCCAAGGCATGCATTTGAAGGCACAAAAGGCACAGTTCAGAGTCACAGACAACCTATATTGTGAAAAAATCTGTATTTTGATTATTTGAGCCTGTACATAAAGTATTGGATTATATGGTGGCACATTTTTCTGGTGGCACTTTTTGCCAGTGGCACTATCTGCCAGTGGCACTATCTGCCGGTGGCACTATCTGCCGGTGGCACATTCTGCCAGTGGCACTTTTTTCCGGTGGCACTTTTTTCCGGGGCACTTTTTTCAGTGGCACTTTTTTCAGTGGCACTTTTTTCCTAGACCCCTATGCCTAAACATGTATAAGGTGGGAATCGAGCTGCTTATCCACATCACATGCTCATGTTTTTCACATAACAGTACCTTATAAATGTCTTTTACATAACATATCTTTCTAAAAAAACTCTGCACCTACCCTGAGACTCGATATTGCTGTAACACCATCCTAATATCATTAGATTCAAGAAAAACTACCATTAGAACTCTCTGGGGCAGTGATTATGGCAAAATAGCCAAAATGTCTTTTACATAACATAACTAAGTGATTGAGTTATGTGTTATGTTATGTGGTAGAAAATTGACCTACTACGTTATGTTATGTAGTGGAATACGTTATGTTATGTATTAGAAATATAGTATTAAGTTATGTGCTGTATATTAAATGTACCC